>JARSSU010016954.1:0-34211 GCA_029619165.1 Eurosta solidaginis | reverse complement strand
CTTAAAGCTTGTTGCAGGTCCGTTTTGAGTGTACCGGTGGCCGGTTCCGTAAACTTGCGGTCACTTGCAGTACAAAAAAATTCGGCTATTCTTCCACTTTATAAAAAAACTATCTTTTCACGCACTAGTTATACGTAAGACGTCCTTTTCGGTCTTGGACACTTCGATCATTCATTTATATTTTATTTCGGCTATTAAGCGCAGCCATCGCCAAGTAGAAAGGCAGGTTTCCCTCGCCCGTTTTTCACTCATCACCCGAAGGAATAACCTATACATTCTTGCCAATAAACGTTATTCACAGATACATACATGCCTACACAGCCACTAAAACCGACACCTACAAGCTATCTATATAGCCATTCACGCTTTCACAAGGGAAAATACTTTCCATGCATACATACATTCACACAGACGAAGTAGGGTTTGACCTGGTTGTGCACTAGGCATTGGCAACTGGTTTGACTGTTCGATGTTGCTTTATATGTTCGAGGATGGGCCGATTTGGTTTGACGTGTTTCCTAGGGCTCTGATAAATTTATGTTGCATCCACTACACAGGCTGTCGTTACATGACGTAGAAATTGAACCGTTAGCGATAGAACCTTGTATCAGCTTGTGGATTAATATACACATAAAAACCTACCATCTGCAAAAACAAAATCGAATCTATCTTGCTTGGTTCAATAGATATGGACACTTATCCCTTTTAGTCGGTTAACCCCACCCACTTTGACGTAGAAATTGAACCGTTAACGATAGAACCTTGGATCAGCTTGTGGATTAATATACACATAAAAACCTATCATCTTCAAAAACAAAATCGATTCTATCTTGCTTTGGTTCAATAGATATGGACACTTATCCCTTTTAGTCGGTTAACCCCATCCACTTTGACGTAGAAATTGAACCGTTAACGATAGAACCTTGTATCAGCTTGTGGATTAATATACACATAAAAACCTATCATCTGCAAAAACAAAATCGATTCTATCTTGCTTGGTTCAATAGATATGGACACTTATCCCTTTTAGTCGGTTAACCCCACCCACTTTGACGTAGAAATTGAACCGTTAACGATATAACCTTGGATCAGCTTGTGGATTAATATACACATAAAAACCTATCATCTTCAAAAACAAAATCGAATCTATCTTGTTTGGTTCAATAGATATGGACACTTATCCCTTTTAGTCGGTTAACCCCATCCACTTTGACGTAGAAATTGAACCGTTAACGATAGAACCTTGTATCAGCTTGTGGATTAATATACACATAAAAACCTATCATCTGCAAAAACAAAATCGATTCTATCTTGCTTGGTTCAATAGATATGGACACTTATCCCTTTTAGTCGGTTAACCCCACCCATTTGACGTAGAAATTGAACCGTTAACGATATAACCTTGTATCAGCTTGTGGATTAATATACACATAAAAACCTACCATCTGCAAAAACAAAATCGATCTATCTTGCTTGGTTCAATAGATATGGACACTTATCCCTTTTAGTCGGTTAACCCCACCCACTATGACGTAGAAATTGAACCGTTAACGATAGAACCTTGTATCAGCTTGTGGATTAATACACACATAAAAACCTATCATCTGCAAAAACAAAATCGATTCTATCTTGCTTGGTTCAATAGATATGGACACTTATCCCTTTTAGTCGGTTAACCCCACCCATTTGACGTAGAAATTGAACCGTTAACGATAGAACCTTGTATCAGCTTGTGGATTAATACACACATAAAAACCTATCATCTGCAAAAACAAAATCGATTCTATCTTGCTTGGTTCAATAGATATGGACACTTATCCCTTTTAGTCGGTTAACCCCACCCACTATGACGTAGAAATTGAACCGTTAAACGATAGAACCTTGGATCAGCTTGTGGATTAATATACACATAAAAACCTATCATCTGCAAAAACAAAATCGATTCTATCTTGCTTGGTTCAATAGATATGGACACTTATCCCTCTTAGATCCTTTTAGTCGGTTAACCCCATCCACTTTGACGTAGAAATTAAACCGTTAACGATAGAACCTTGGATCAGCTTGCGGATTAATATACACATAAAAACCTATCATCTGCAAAAACAAAATCGATTCTATCTTGCTTGGTTCAATAGATATGGACACTTATCCCTTTTAGTCGGTTAACCCCACCCACTTTGACGTAGAAATTGAACCGTTAACGATAGAACCTTGTATCAGCTTGTGGATTAATACACACATAAAAACCTATCATCTGCAAAAACAAAATCGATTCTATCTTGCTTGGTTCAATAGATATGGACACTTATCCCTTTTAGTCGGTTAACCCCACCCATTTTGACGTAGAAATTGAACCGTTAACGATATAACCTTGTATCAGCTTGTGGATTAATACACACATAAAAACCTATCATCTGCAAAAACAAAATCGATTCTATCTTGCTTGGTTCAATAGATATGGACACTTATCCCTTTTAGTCGGTTAACCCCACCCATTTTGACGTAGAAATTGAACCGTTAACGATATAACCTTGGATCAGCTTGCGGATTAATATACACATAAAAACCTATCATCTGCAAAAACAAAATCGATTCTATCTTGCTTGGTTCAATAGATATGGACACTTATCCCTTTTAGTCGGTTAACCCCACCCACTTTGACGTAGAAATTGAACCGTTAACGAT
Source organism: Eurosta solidaginis (assembly GCA_029619165.1). Taxonomy (NCBI): domain Eukaryota; kingdom Metazoa; phylum Arthropoda; class Insecta; order Diptera; family Tephritidae; genus Eurosta; species Eurosta solidaginis. The sequence continues at coordinate 31,526 of JARSSU010016954.1, read as the reverse complement.
AGAACCTTGTATCAGCTTGTGGATTAATATACACATAAAAACCTATCATCTGCAAAAACAAAATCGAATCTATCTTGTTTGGTTCAATAGATATGGACACTTATCCCTTTTAGTCGGTTAACCCCATCCCACTTTGACGTAGAAATTGAACCGTTAACGATATAACCTTGGATCAGCTTGTGGATTAATATACACATAAAAACCTATCATCTGCAAAAACAAAATCGATTCTATCTTGCTTGGTTCAATAGATATGGACACTTATCCCTTTTAGTCGGTTAACCCCACCCACTTTGACGTAGAAATTGAACCGTTAACGATAGAACCTTGGATCAGCTTGTGGATTAATATACACATAAAAACCTACCATCTTCAAAAACAAAATCGAATCTATCTTGTTTGGTTCAATAGATATGGACACTTATCCCTTTTAGTCGGTTAACCCCACCCACTTTGACGTAGAAATTGAACCGTTAACGATAGAACCTTGGATCAGCTTGTGGATTAATATACACATAAAAACCTATCATCTGCAAAAACAAAATCGATTCTATCTTGCTTGGTTCAATAGATATGGACACTTATCCCTTTTAGTCGGTTAACCCCACCCACTTTGACGTAGAAATTGAACCGTTAACGATAGAACCTTGGATCAGCTTGTGGATTAATATACACATAAAAACCTATCATCTGCAAAAACAAAATCGATTCTATCTTGCTTGGTTCAATAGATATGGACACTTATCCCTTTTAGTCGGTTAACCCCATCCCACTTTGACGTAGAAATTGAACCGTTAACGATAGAACCTTGTATCAGCTTGTGGATTAATATACACATAAAAACCTATCATCTGCAAAAACAAAATCGATTCTATCTTGCTTGGTTCAATAGATATGGACACTTATCCCTTTTAGTCGGTTAACCCCATCCACTTTGACGTAGAAATTGAACCGTTAACGATAGAACCTTGTATCAGCTTGTGGATTAATATACACATAAAAACCTATCATCTGCAAAAACAAAATCGATTCTATCTTGCTTGGTTCAATAGATATGGACACTTATCCCTTTTAGTCGGTTAACCCCACCCAGTTTGACGTAGAAATTGAACCGTTAACGATAGAACCTTGTATCAGCTTGTGGATTAATATACACATAAAAACCTATCATCTGCAAAAACAAAATCGATTCTATCTTGCTTGGTTCAATAGATATGGACACTTATCCCTTTTAGTCGGTTAACCCCATCCACTTTGACGTAGAAATTGAACCGTTAACGATAGAACCTTGGATCAGCTTGTGGATTAATATACACATAAAAACCTATCATCTGCAAAAACAAAATCGATTCTATCTTGCTTGGTTCAATAGATATGGACACTTATCCCTTTTAGTCGGTTAACCCCACCCACTTTGACGTAGAAATTGAACCGTTAACGATAGAACCTTGGATCAGCTTGTGGATTAATATACACATAAAAACCTATCATCTGCAAAAACAAAATCGATTCTATCTTGCTTGGTTCAATAGATATGGACACTTATCCCTTTTAGTCGGTTAACCCCACCCACTTTGACGTAGAAATTGAACCGTTAACGATAGAACCTTGGATCAGCTTGTGGATTAATATACACATAAAAACCTATCATCTGCAAAAACAAAATCGATTCTATCTTGCTTGGTTCAATAGATATGGACACTTATCCCTTTTAGTCGGTTAACCCCATCCACTTTGACGTAGAAATTGAACCGTTAACGATAGAACCTTGGATCAGCTTGTGGATTAATATACACATAAAAACCTATCATCTGCAAAAACAAAATCGATTCTATCTTGCTTGGTTCAATAGATATGGACACTTATCCCTTTTAGTCGGTTAACCCCACCCACTTTGACGTAGAAATTGAACCGTTAACGATAGAACCTTGGATCAGCTTGTGGATTAATATACACATAAAAACCTATCATCTGCAAAAACAAAATCGATTCTATCTTGCTTGGTTCAATAGATATGGACACTTATCCCTTTTAGTCGGTTAACCCCACCCACTTTGACGTAGAAATTGAACCGTTAACGATAGAACCTTGTATCAGCTTGTGGATTAATACACACATAAAAACCTATCATCTGCAAAAACAAAATCGATTCTATCTTGCTTGGTTCAATAGATATGGACACTTATCCCTTTTAGTCGGTTAACCCCACCCATTTTGACGTAGAAATTGAACCGTTAACGATAGAACCTTGGATCAGCTTGTGGATTAATATACACATAAAAACCTATCATCTGCAAAAACAAAATCGATTCTATCTTGCTTGGTTCAATAGATATGGACACTTATCCCTTTTAGTCGGTTAACCCCACCCACTTTGACGTAGAAATTGAACCGTTAACGATAGAACCTTGGATCAGCTTGTGGATTAATATACACATAAAAACCTATCATCTGCAAAAACAAAATCGATTCTATCTTGCTTGGTTCAATAGATATGGACACTTATCCCTTTTAGTCGGTTAACCCCACCCACTTTGACGTAGAAATTGAACCGTTAACGATAGAACCTTGTATCAGCTTGTGGATTAATATACACATAAAAACCTATCATCTGCAAAAACAAAATCGATTCTATCTTGCTTGGTTCAATAGATATGGACACTTATCCCTTTTAGTCGGTTAACCCCACCCACTTTGACGTAGAAATTGAACCGTTAACGATAGAACCTTGTATCAGCTTGTGGATTAATATACACATAAAAACCTATCATCTGCAAAAACAAAATCGATTCTATCTTGCTTGGTTCAATAGATATGGACACTTATCCCTTTTAGTCGGTTAACCCCACCCACTTTGACGTAGAAATTGAACCGTTAACGATAGAACCTTGGATCAGCTTGTGGATTAATATACACATAAAAACCTATCATCTGCAAAAACAAAATCGATTCTATCTTGCTTGGTTCAATAGATATGGACACTTATCCCTTTTAGTCGGTTAACCCCACCCACTTTGACGTAGAAATTGAACCGTTAACGATAGAACCTTGTATCAGCTTGTGGATTAATATACACATAAAAACCTATCATCTGCAAAAACAAAATCGATTCTATCTTGCTTGGTTCAATAGATATGGACACTTATCCCTTTTAGTCGGTTAACCCCATCCCACTTTGACGTAGAAATTGAACCGTTAACGATAGAACCTTGTATCAGCTTGTGGATTAATATACACATAAAAACCTATCATCTGCAAAAACAAAATCGATTCTATCTTGCTTGGTTCAATAGATATGGACACTTATCCCTTTTAGTCGGTTAACCCCACCCACTTTGACGTAGAAATTGAACCGTTAACGATAGAACCTTGTATCAGCTTGTGGATTAATATACACATAAAAACCTATCATCTGCAAAAACAAAATCGATTCTATCTTGCTTGGTTCAATAGATATGGACACTTATCCCTTTTAGTCGGTTAACCCCACCCATTTGACGTAGAAATTGAACCGTTAACGATAGAACCTTGTATCAGCTTGTGGATTAATATACACATAAAAACCTATCATCTGCAAAAACAAAATCGATTCTATCTTGCTTGGTTCAATAGATATGGACACTTATCCCTTTTAGTCGGTTAACCCCACCCACTTTGACGTAGAAATTGAACCGTTAACGATAGAACCTTGTATCAGCTTGTGGATTAATATACACATAAAAACCTATCATCTGCAAAAACAAAATCGATTCTATCTTGCTTGGTTCAATAGATATGGACACTTATCCCTTTTAGTCGGTTAACCCCACCCACTTTGACGTAGAAATTGAACCGTTAACGATAGAACCTTGTATCAGCTTGTGGATTAATATACACATAAAAACCTATCATCTGCAAAAACAAAATCGATTCTATCTTGCTTGGTTCAATAGATATGGACACTTATCCCTTTTAGTCGGTTAACCCCATCCCACTTTGACGTAGAAATTGAACCGTTAACGATAGAACCTTGGATCAGCTTGTGGATTAATATACACATAAAAACCTATCATCTGCAAAAACAAAATCGATTCTATCTTGCTTGGTTCAATAGATATGGACACTTATCCCTTTTAGTCGGTTAACCCCATCCCACTTTGACGTAGAAATTGAACCGTTAACGATAGAACCTTGGATCAGCTTGTGGATTAATATACACATAAAAACCTATCATCTGCAAAAACAAAATCGATTCTATCTTGCTTGGTTCAATAGATATGGACACTTATCCCTTTTAGTCGGTTAACCCCACCCACTTTGACGTAGAAATTGAACCGTTAACGATAGAACCTTGTATCAGCTTGTGGATTAATATACACATAAAAACCTATCATCTGCAAAAACAAAATCGATTCTATCTTGCTTGGTTCAATAGATATGGACACTTATCCCTTTTAGTCGGTTAACCCCACCCACTTTGACGTAGAAATTGAACCGTTAACGATAGAACCTTGGATCAGCTTGTGGATTAATATACACATAAAAACCTATCATCTGCAAAAACAAAATCGATTCTATCTTGCTTGGTTCAATAGATATGGACACTTATCCCTTTTAGTCGGTTAACCCCATCCCACTTTGACGTAGAAATTGAACCGTTAACGATAGAACCTTGGATCAGCTTGTGGATTAATATACACATAAAAACCTATCATCTGCAAAAACAAAATCGATTCTATCTTGCTTGGTTCAATAGATATGGACACTTATCCCTTTTAGTCGGTTAACCCCACCCACTTTGACGTAGAAATTGAACCGTTAACGATAGAACCTTGTATCAGCTTGTGGATTAATATACACATAAAAACCTATCATCTGCAAAAACAAAATCGATTCTATCTTGCTTGGTTCAATAGATATGGACACTTATCCCTTTTAGTCGGTTAACCCCACCCACTTTGACGTAGAAATTGAACCGTTAACGATAGAACCTTGTATCAGCTTGTGGATTAATATACACATAAAAACCTATCATCTGCAAAAACAAAATCGATTCTATCTTGCTTGGTTCAATAGATATGGACACTTATCCCTTTTAGTCGGTTAACCCCACCCATTTTGACGTAGAAATTGAACCGTTAACGATAGAACCTTGGATCAGCTTGTGGATTAATATACACATAAAAACCTATCATCTGCAAAAACAAAATCGATTCTATCTTGCTTGGTTCAATAGATATGGACACTTATCCCTTTTAGTCGGTTAACCCCACCCACTTTGACGTAGAAATTGAACCGTTAACGATAGAACCTTGTATCAGCTTGTGGATTAATATACACATAAAAACCTATCATCTGCAAAAACAAAATCGATTCTATCTTGCTTGGTTCAATAGATATGGACACTTATCCCTTTTAGTCGGTTAACCCCACCCACTTTGACGTAGAAATTGAACCGTTAACGATAGAACCTTGTATCAGCTTGTGGATTAATATACACATAAAAACCTATCATCTGCAAAAACAAAATCGATTCTATCTTGCTTGGTTCAATAGATATGGACACTTATCCCTTTTAGTCGGTTAACCCCACCCACTTTGACGTAGAAATTGAACCGTTAACGATAGAACCTTGTATCAGCTTGTGGATTAATATACACATAAAAACCTATCATCTGCAAAAACAAAATCGATTCTATCTTGCTTGGTTCAATAGATATGGACACTTATCCCTTTTAGTCGGTTAACCCCACCCACTTTGACGTAGAAATTGAACCGTTAACGATAGAACCTTGGATCAGCTTGTGGATTAATATACACATAAAAACCTATCATCTGCAAAAACAAAATCGATTCTATCTTGCTTGGTTCAATAGATATGGACACTTATCCCTTTTAGTCGGTTAACCCCACCCACTTTGACGTAGAAATTGAACCGTTAACGATAGAACCTTGGATCAGCTTGTGGATTAATATACACATAAAAACCTATCATCTGCAAAAACAAAATCGATTCTATCTTGCTTGGTTCAATAGATATGGACACTTATCCCTTTTAGTCGGTTAACCCCACCCACTTTGACGTAGAAATTGAACCGTTAACGATAGAACCTTGGATCAGCTTGTGGATTAATATACACATAAAAACCTATCATCTGCAAAAACAAAATCGATTCTATCTTGCTTGGTTCAATAGATATGGACACTTATCCCTTTTAGTCGGTTAACCCCACCCACTTTGACGTAGAAATTGAACCGTTAACGATAGAACCTTGTATCAGCTTGTGGATTAATATACACATAAAAACCTATCATCTGCAAAAACAAAATCGATTCTATCTTGCTTGGTTCAATAGATATGGACACTTATCCCTTTTAGTCGGTTAACCCCACCCACTTTGACGTAGAAATTGAACCGTTAACGATAGAACCTTGGATCAGCTTGTGGATTAATATACACATAAAAACCTATCATCTGCAAAAACAAAATCGATTCTATCTTGCTTGGTTCAATAGATATGGACACTTATCCCTTTTAGTCGGTTAACCCCACCCACTTTGACGTAGAAATTGAACCGTTAACGATAGAACCTTGTATCAGCTTGTGGATTAATATACACATAAAAACCTACCATCTGCAAAAACAAAATCGATTCTATCTTGCTTGGTTCAATAGATATGGACACTTATCCCTTTTAGTCGGTTAACCCCACCCACTTTGACGTAGAAATTGAACCGTTAACGATAGAACCTTGGATCAGCTTGTGGATTAATATACACATAAAAACCTATCATCTGCAAAAACAAAATCGATTCTATCTTGCTTGGTTCAATAGATATGGACACTTATCCCTTTTAGTCGGTTAACCCCACCCATTTGACGTAGAAATTGAACCGTTAACGATAGAACCTTGGATCAGCTTGTGGATTAATACACACATAAAAACCTATCATCTGCAAAAACAAAATCGATTCTATCTTGCTTGGTTCAATAGATATGGACACTTATCCCTTTTAGTCGGTTAACCCCACCCATTTGACGTAGAAATTGAACCGTTAACGATAGAACCTTGGATCAGCTTGTGGATTAATATACACATAAAAACCTATCATCTGCAAAAACAAAATCGATTCTATCTTGCTTGGTTCAATAGATATGGACACTTATCCCTTTTAGTCGGTTAACCCCACCCATTTGACGTAGAAATTGAACCGTTAACGATAGAACCTTGTATCAGCTTGTGGATTAATATACACATAAAAACCTATCATCTGCAAAAACAAAATCGATTCTATCTTGCTTGGTTCAATAGATATGGACACTTATCCCTTTTAGTCGGTTAACCCCACCCACTTTGACGTAGAAATTGAACCGTTAACGATAGAACCTTGTATCAGCTTGTGGATTAATATACACATAAAAACCTATCATCTGCAAAAACAAAATCGATTCTATCTTGCTTGGTTCAATAGATATGGACACTTATCCCTTTTAGTCGGTTAACCCCACCCACTTTGACGTAGAAATTGAACCGTTAACGATAGAACCTTGTATCAGCTTGTGGATTAATATACACATAAAAACCTATCATCTGCAAAAACAAAATCGATTCTATCTTGCTTGGTTCAATAGATATGGACACTTATCCCTTTTAGTCGGTTAACCCCACCCACTTTGACGTAGAAATTGAACCGTTAACGATAGAACCTTGTATCAGCTTGTGGATTAATATACACATAAAAACCTATCATCTGCAAAAACAAAATCGATTCTATCTTGCTTGGTTCAATAGATATGGACACTTATCCCTTTTAGTCGGTTAACCCCACCCACTTTGACGTAGAAATTGAACCGTTAACGATAGAACCTTGTATCAGCTTGTGGATTAATATACACATAAAAACCTATCATCTGCAAAAACAAAATCGATTCTATCTTGCTTGGTTCAATAGATATGGACACTTATCCCTTTTAGTCGGTTAACCCCACCCACTTTGACGTAGAAATTGAACCGTTAACGATAGAACCTTGGATCAGCTTGTGGATTAATATACACATAAAAACCTATCATCTGCAAAAACAAAATCGATTCTATCTTGCTTGGTTCAATAGATATGGACACTTATCCCTTTTAGTCGGTTAACCCCACCCACTTTGACGTAGAAATTGAACCGTTAACGATAGAACCTTGGATCAGCTTGTGGATTAATATACACATAAAAACCTATCATCTGCAAAAACAAAATCGATTCTATCTTGCTTGGTTCAATAGATATGGACACTTATCCCTTTTAGTCGGTTAACCCCACCCACTTTGACGTAGAAATTGAACCGTTAACGATAGAACCTTGTATCAGCTTGTGGATTAATATACACATAAAAACCTATCATCTGCAAAAACAAAATCGATTCTATCTTGCTTGGTTCAATAGATATGGACACTTATCCCTTTTAGTCGGTTAACCCCACCCACTTTGACGTAGAAATTGAACCGTTAACGATAGAACCTTGGATCAGCTTGTGGATTAATATACACATAAAAACCTATCATCTGCAAAAACAAAATCGATTCTATCTTGCTTGGTTCAATAGATATGGACACTTATCCCTTTTAGTCGGTTAACCCCACCCACTTTGACGTAGAAATTGAACCGTTAACGATAGAACCTTGGATCAGCTTGTGGATTAATATACACATAAAAACCTATCATCTGCAAAAACAAAATCGATTCTATCTTGCTTGGTTCAATAGATATGGACACTTATCCCTTTTAGTCGGTTAACCCCACCCACTTTGACGTAGAAATTGAACCGTTAACGATAGAACCTTGTATCAGCTTGTGGATTAATACACACATAAAAACCTATCATCTGCAAAAACAAAATCGATTCTATCTTGCTTGGTTCAATAGATATGGACACTTATCCCTTTTAGTCGGTTAACCCCACCCATTTTGACGTAGAAATTGAACCGTTAACGATAGAACCTTGTATCAGCTTGTGGATTAATATACACATAAAAACCTATCATCTGCAAAAACAAAATCGATTCTATCTTGCTTGGTTCAATAGATATGGACACTTATCCCTTTTAGTCGGTTAACCCCACCCATTTTGACGTAGAAATTGAACCGTTAACGATAGAACCTTGTATCAGCTTGTGGATTAATATACACATAAAAACCTATCATCTGCAAAAACAAAATCGATTCTATCTTGCTTGGTTCAATAGATATGGACACTTATCCCTTTTAGTCGGTTAACCCCACCCACTTTGACGTAGAAATTGAACCGTTAACGATAGAACCTTGTATCAGCTTGTGGATTAATATACACATAAAAACCTATCATCTGCAAAAACAAAATCGATTCTATCTTGCTTGGTTCAATAGATATGGACACTTATCCCTTTTAGTCGGTTAACCCCACCCACTTTGACGTAGAAATTGAACCGTTAACGATAGAACCTTGGATCAGCTTGTGGATTAATATACACATAAAAACCTATCATCTGCAAAAACAAAATCGATTCTATCTTGCTTGGTTCAATAGATATGGACACTTATCCCTTTTAGTCGGTTAACCCCACCCACTTTGACGTAGAAATTGAACCGTTAACGATAGAACCTTGGATCAGCTTGTGGATTAATATACACATAAAAACCTATCATCTGCAAAAACAAAATCGATTCTATCTTGCTTGGTTCAATAGATATGGACACTTATCCCTTTTAGTCGGTTAACCCCACCCACTTTGACGTAGAAATTGAACCGTTAACGATAGAACCTTGTATCAGCTTGTGGATTAATATACACATAAAAACCTATCATCTGCAAAAACAAAATCGATTCTATCTTGCTTGGTTCAATAGATATGGACACTTATCCCTTTTAGTCGGTTAACCCCACCCACTTTTGACGTAGAAATTGAACCGTTAACGATATAACCTTGGATCAGCTTGTGGATTAATATACACATAAAAACCTATCATCTGCAAAAACAAAATCGATTCTATCTTGCTTGGTTCAATAGATATGGACACTTATCCCTTTTAGTCGGTTAACCCCACCCACTTTGACGTAGAAATTGAACCGTTAACGATAGAACCTTGTATCAGCTTGTGGATTAATATACACATAAAAACCTATCATCTGCAAAAACAAAATCGATTCTATCTTGCTTGGTTCAATAGATATGGACACTTATCCCTTTTAGTCGGTTAACCCCACCCACTTTGACGTAGAAATTGAACCGTTAACGATAGAACCTTGTATCAGCTTGTGGATTAATATACACATAAAAACCTATCATCTGCAAAAACAAAATCGATTCTATCTTGCTTGGTTCAATAGATATGGACACTTATCCCTTTTAGTCGGTTAACCCCACCCACTTTGACGTAGAAATTGAACCGTTAACGATAGAACCTTGTATCAGCTTGTGGATTAATATACACATAAAAACCTATCATCTGCAAAAACAAAATCGATTCTATCTTGCTTGGTTCAATAGATATGGACACTTATCCCTTTTAGTCGGTTAACCCCACCCACTTTGACGTAGAAATTGAACCGTTAACGATAGAACCTTGGATCAGCTTGTGGATTAATATACACATAAAAACCTATCATCTGCAAAAACAAAATCGATTCTATCTTGCTTGGTTCAATAGATATGGACACTTATCCCTTTTAGTCGGTTAACCCCACCCACTTTGACGTAGAAATTGAAACCGTTAACGATAGAACCTTGGATCAGCTTGTGGATTAATATACACATAAAAACCTATCATCTGCAAAAACAAAATCGATTCTATCTTGCTTGGTTCAATAGATATGGACACTTATCCCTTTTAGTCGGTTAACCCCACCCACTTTGACGTAGAAATTGAACCGTTAACGATAGAACCTTGTATCAGCTTGTGGATTAATATACACATAAAAACCTATCATCTGCAAAAACAAAATCGATTCTATCTTGCTTGGTTCAATAGATATGGACACTTATCCCTTTTAGTCGGTTAACCCCACCCATTTTGACGTAGAAATTGAACCGTTAACGATAGAACCTTGGATCAGCTTGTGGATTAATATACACATAAAAACCTATCATCTGCAAAAACAAAATCGATTCTATCTTGCTTGGTTCAATAGATATGGACACTTATCCCTTTTAGTCGGTTAACCCCACCCACTTTTGACGTAGAAATTGAACCGTTAACGATAGAACCTTGGATCAGCTTGTGGATTAATATACACATAAAAACCTATCATCTGCAAAAACAAAATCGATTCTATCTTGCTTGGTTCAATAGATATGGACACTTATCCCTTTTAGTCGGTTAACCCCACCCACTTTGACGTAGAAATTGAACCGTTAACGATAGAACCTTGTATCAGCTTGTGGATTAATATACACATAAAAACCTACCATCTGCAAAAACAAAATCGATTCTATCTTGCTTGGTTCAATAGATATGGACACTTATCCCTTTTAGTCGGTTAACCCCACCCACTTTGACGTAGAAATTGAACCGTTAACGATAGAACCTTGGATCAGCTTGTGGATTAATATACACATAAAAACCTATCATCTGCAAAAACAAAATCGATTCTATCTTGCTTGGTTCAATAGATATGGACACTTATCCCTTTTAGTCGGTTAACCCCACCCACTTTGACGTAGAAATTGAACCGTTAACGATAGAACCTTGTATCAGCTTGTGGATTAATATACACATAAAAACCTATCATCTGCAAAAACAAAATCGATTCTATCTTGCTTGGTTCAATAGATATGGACACTTATCCCTTTTAGTCGGTTAACCCCACCCACTTTGACGTAGAAATTGAACCGTTAACGATAGAACCTTGTATCAGCTTGTGGATTAATACACACATAAAAACCTATCATCTGCAAAAACAAAATCGATTCTATCTTGCTTGGTTCAATAGATATGGACACTTATCCCTTTTAGTCGGTTAACCCCACCCACTTTGACGTAGAAATTGAACCGTTAACGATAGAACCTTGTATCAGCTTGTGGATTAATACACACATAAAAACCTATCATCTGCAAAAACAAAATCGATTCTATCTTGCTTGGTTCAATAGATATGGACACTTATCCCTTTTAGTCGGTTAACCCCACCCACTTTGACGTAGAAATTGAACCGTTAACGATAGAACCTTGGATCAGCTTGTGGATTAATATACACATAAAAACCTATCATCTGCAAAAACAAAATCGATTCTATCTTGCTTGGTTCAATAGATATGGACACTTATCCCTTTTAGTCGGTTAACCCCACCCACTTTGACGTAGAAATTGAACCGTTAACGATAGAACCTTGTATCAGCTTGTGGATTAATACACACATAAAAACCTATCATCTGCAAAAACAAAATCGATTCTATCTTGCTTGGTTCAATAGATATGGACACTTATCCCTTTTAGTCGGTTAACCCCACCCACTTTTGACGTAGAAATTGAACCGTTAACGATAGAACCTTGTATCAGCTTGTGGATTAATATACACATAAAAACCTATCATCTGCAAAAACAAAATCGATTCTATCTTGCTTGGTTCAATAGATATGGACACTTATCCCTTTTAGTCGGTTAACCCCACCCACTTTGACGTAGAAATTGAACCGTTAACGATAGAACCTTGGATCAGCTTGTGGATTAATATACACATAAAAACCTATCATCTGCAAAAACAAAATCGATTCTATCTTGCTTGGTTCAATAGATATGGACACTTATCCCTTTTAGTCGGTTAACCCCACCCACTTTGACGTAGAAATTGAACCGTTAACGATAGAACCTTGTATCAGCTTGTGGATTAATATACACATAAAAACCTATCATCTGCAAAAACAAAATCGATTCTATCTTGCTTGGTTCAATAGATATGGACACTTATCCCTTTTAGTCGGTTAACCCCACCCACTTTGACGTAGAAATTGAACCGTTAACGATAGAACCTTGTATCAGCTTGTGGATTAATATACACATAAAAACCTATCATCTGCAAAAACAAAATCGATTCTATCTTGCTTGGTTCAATAGATATGGACACTTATCCCTTTTAGTCGGTTAACCCCACCCACTTTGACGTAGAAATTGAACCGTTAACGATAGAACCTTGTATCAGCTTGTGGATTAATATACACATAAAAACCTATCATCTGCAAAAACAAAATCGATTCTATCTTGCTTGGTTCAATAGATATGGACACTTATCCCTTTTAGTCGGTTAACCCCACCCACTATGACGTAGAAATTGAACCGTTAACGATAGAACCTTGTATCAGCTTGTGGATTAATATACACATAAAAACCTATCATCTGCAAAAACAAAATCGATTCTATCTTGCTTGGTTCAATAGATATGGACACTTATCCCTTTTAGTCGGTTAACCCCACCCACTTTGACGTAGAAATTGAACCGTTAACGATAGAACCTTGGATCAGCTTGTGGATTAATATACACATAAAAACCTATCATCTGCAAAAACAAAATCGATTCTATCTTGCTTGGTTCAATAGATATGGACACTTATCCCTTTTAGTCGGTTAACCCCACCCACTTTGACGTAGAAATTGAACCGTTAACGATAGAACCTTGTATCAGCTTGTGGATTAATACACACATAAAAACCTATCATCTGCAAAAACAAAATCGATTCTATCTTGCTTGGTTCAATAGATATGGACACTTATCCCTTTTAGTCGGTTAACCCCACCCATTTTGACGTAGAAATTGAACCGTTAACGATAGAACCTTGGATCAGCTTGTGGATTAATATACACATAAAAACCTATCATCTGCAAAAACAAAATCGATTCTATCTTGCTTGGTTCAATAGATATGGACACTTATCCCTTTTAGTCGGTTAACCCCACCCATTTTGACGTAGAAATTGAACCGTTAACGATAGAACCTTGGATCAGCTTGTGGATTAATATACACATAAAAACCTATCATCTGCAAAAACAAAATCGATTCTATCTTGCTTGGTTCAATAGATATGGACACTTATCCCTTTTAGTCGGTTAACCCCACCCACTTTGACGTAGAAATTGAACCGTTAACGATAGAACCTTGGATCAGCTTGTGGATTAATATACACATAAAAACCTACCATCTGCAAAAACAAAATCGATTCTATCTTGCTTGGTTCAATAGATATGGACACTTACATATGGCTGTTTAAATGGTGCTCTAACGGAATCATCACGTAGGAATACATGTGTGCAATTCGAAAGTTCTTTTTGAATGAAAACAATGGTTCACAGAGTGATTCGAAGTGACAATGGTTTTGAATGGTTCATGACGTTTTTTAGATTTTAACAAAATCTGTCGAGAGATCAGTAGTTTTGTCATCGAGAAAATCGCCCGCAATCTTAAAGTAGCTGTGCCGTATAACAATTCAGCTGGACAAGCTTGTAAATCATTTTTAATTGTCGTTCTTAATGCGAGCATGATTAAGGTAACACGTCATACCAAGTTTCGTTTTGATGACACATGATTGATGCCTTCGAGAGTTCTATGGAAAACGTTCAATCAAGCCGTTGGCTTGTGGATGATAGGGAGTGGTACGGATGTGTTTACAACCAAGAAGACGATTCAATTCCTTTGAATACATTCGATTCGAATTGTCGACCTTTATCGGTGTTGTGACATATAATGGTACGCCATAGTGTGAAATCCATCCATGAATGAGTGCATTGGCTACCGTTTCAGCTGTCATGTTTTCGATGGGGATTGTAACTGGCCAGCGTGAGAAACGATCATGCATGTTAAGCAATAACGGAATCCCTTGGATAAACGGCAAAGGTCCAATGATATCAATATTTATGTGTTTGAAACGACCGTCAGGTGCATTGAAATAGCTAAAGCAGTTTTGGTTATGTTGTCGAACTTTGCTTTTTTGTGGCAATTAACACAATTCACTTGACCATTTAGAGACATCCGATTTGATGTTTAGGCCATACATAACGTTCGGTTAATAAATTGACAGAAGCCCTTTTACCAGGATGCGAGATGTTGTGCACCAGATTGAAAATTCTCTTTCGCATGTTACCGACGATAAAGGGTCTGATTTGCTTAGAAGAGTGTGTCGCAATAACGTGCAGATTAGAACCAGGAAGATAAATTTGTTCAAATTTAAGAACATGGGATTTTTCCTTCCAGAATGTCATTTAGTTCGTTGTCGTTTATTTGAGAATTGCTAGAAGTTCTAAGCTGATATCGTTAACTTTGATTTCTTCAATGCGCGACAATAAGTCTGCAACACAACGTTATCTTTGCCGGAAATGTGGACGAATGTCCGTTGTGAATTGACCAATGAAATCAAGCTGACGTGCTTGTCTGGGTGAAGCTTTGTCTCGGGATTTTGTCGAAAGGCAAATGTTAATGGTTTATGGTCAGTATACACAATGCAATTGCGTCCGTCGATCATAAATTTGTTGTGTTTGATTGCCTGAAAGATTGCCAAAAGTTCACGATCATAGGTGCTATAACGCTTTTGGGTATCGGTTAATCGTTTGGAATAGAAAACTTAATGGTTGAAGTTGACCATGTGTTGATTTGGTGAAGGGCTGCCCTATTGCGTGATTACTAGCATCCACGTGTAATGCCAAAGTTGTATTGGGAATGGGTGAGCTAACAGGACAGCGTTGGCGATATCAGCTTTACATTTTTCAAATGCTAAAGATGCATCGTCGTTCCAAGCAATTTGCGAATTATCTTTTTGTTTTGTGTTGCCTTTTATTAGCAGCTGAAGTTTGCCTTGGATTTGAGCAGCATTCGGTAGAAAGCGACGATATGAGTTAAGGATTGCCAAAAAAACTACGGAGTTCGTGTGCTTTTTCAGGTTTTTTGAAATTTTTAATGACATCAACTTTTTCAGTTTTTGGTAAAATGCCATCTTTTGTGACGATGTGACTGAGAAAAGTGATTTTTGTTGTCCAAATTCGCATTTGGCAAGGTTGATTTTAATGTTTTTTTCTTTAAGACGTTGTAAGACAATTTTCAAATGTTTTCGATGTTCGCTCATGTCATTTGAAGCTATGCAAATGTCATCGATGTAGACAACGGACGAAATCAAGATCGTGAAAAAATACTGTTCATGAAAACGTTGAAAAGTTTGATGATGCGTTTCTGAGACCAAAAAGTCATCACATTGAATTCAAATAAGCCGAAGGTGTGTTAATGATTGCAGTTTTCTCTTTGTCTCTTCTGCTATTGGGATTTGATTGTATGCGCTAACGAGATCGATTTTGAAAAAAATTGCGTGCGCTTGTCACGGCGGCTCGAAACAAAGAACAAAGTAAGAAAGAGTATAAAACCTCATTTTGACATTATCATGAATGCCATGTGAATCGTGTCGCGACAAGTAAAAATGACTCTCATTGACTATTGTAAAAAGGCTAGTTAGTAAACCGCCACAGAGCCTTGGATCAGCTTGTGAATTAATACACACATAAAAAACCTATCACCTGCAAAAACAAAATCGATTCTATCTTGCTTGGTTCAATAGATATGGACACTTATCCCTTTTAGTCGGTTAACCCCACCCACTTTCGTACGTAGAAATTGAACCGTTAGGAATAGATCCTTGGATCAGCTTGTGGATTAATATACACATAAAAAACCTATCATCTGCAAAAACAAAATCGATTCTATCTTGCTTGGTTCAATAGATATGGACACTTATCCCTTTTAGTCGGTTAACCCCACCCACAATATATATGTACGATATAGATTAATATACACATAAAAACCTACCATCTGCAAAAATAAATTCGATTCTATTTTGCTGGTTCAATAGATATGTATAATTATCCCTTTTAGTCGGTTAACCCCACCCAGTATGACGTAGAAATGGAACCGTAACGATAGATCTTTGGATCAGCTTGAGGATTAATACACACATTAAATCTATCATTTGCAAAACAAAATCGATTCTATCTTGCTTGGTTCAGTGAGATATGGACACTTATCCCTTTAGTCGGTTAACCCCACCACTTGACGTAGAAATTGAACCGTTAGGAATAGATCCTTGGATCAGCTTGTGGATTAATATACACATAAAAACCTATCATCTGCAAAAGCAAAATCGATTCTATCTTGCTGTGGTTCAATAGATATGGAAACTTATCCCTTTATTCGGTTAACCCCACCCACAATAGATATGGACACTTATCCCTTTTAGTCGGTTAACCCCATCCACTTTGACGAAGAAATTGAACCGTTAACGATAGAACCTTGTATCAGCTGTGGATTTTATATACACATAAAAACCTATCATCTTCAAAAAAAAATCGATTCTATCTTGCTTGGTTCAATAGATATGGATACTTATCCCTTTTAGTCGGTTAACCCACCCACTTTGACGTAGAAATTGAACCGTAATGAAAGAGCCTTGGATTAGCTTGTGGATTAATATACACATAAAAACCTATCATCTGCAAAAACAAAATCGATTCTATCTGCTTGCTTCAATAAGAATCATGGACACTTATCCCTTTTAGTCGGTTAACCCCCACCCACAATAGATATGGACACTTACCCCTTTTAGTCGGTAACACCATCCACTTTGACGTAGAAATTGAACCGTTAACGATAGAAGCTTAGATCAGCTTGTGGATTATATAAACATAAAAACCTATCATCTTCATCGATTCTATCTTGCTTGGTTCAATAGATATGTATAATTATTCCTTTTAGTCGGTTAACCCCACCCACTATAACGTGAAAAGAAATTGAACCGTTAAAATCGATAGAAGCTTAGATCAGCTTGTGGATTAATATAAACATAAAAACCTATCATCTGCAAAAACAAATCGATTCTATCTTGCTTGGTTCAATAGATATGGACAATATCCCTTTTAGTCGGTTAACCCCACCCACTTTGACGTAGAAATTGAACCGTTAGGAATAGAACCTTGGATCAGCTTGTTTATTAATATACACATAAAAACCTATCGTATGCAAAAACAAAATCGATTCTATCTTGCTGGTTCAATAGATATGGACACTTATCCCTTTTAGTCGGTTAACCCCACCCACAATAGATATGGACACTTATACGCTGTTTAGTCGGTTAACCCCAGCCACTTTGACGCAGAAATTGAACCGGTTAACGATAGAACCCTTGTATCAGCTTGTGGATTTATATACACATAAAAAACCTATCATCTTCAAAAATAAAAATCGATTCTATTTTGCTTGGTTCAATAGATATGTATAATTTATTCCTTTAGTCGGTTAACCCCACCCACTATAACGTAGAATTGAACCGTTAACGATAGAAGCTTAGATCAGCTTGTGGATATATATAAAACATAAAAAAACACTATCATCTGCAAAACAAACATCGATTCTATCTTGCTTGGTCAATAGATATGGACACTTATCCCTTTTAGTCGGTTAACCCCACCCACAATAGATATGGACACTTATCGCTTTTAGTCGGTTAACCCCACATCCACTTTGGACGCAGAAATTGAACCGTTACGATAGAACCTTGTATCAGCTTGTGGATTTATATACACATAAAAACATATCATCTTCATCGATTCTATCTTGCTTGGTTCAATAGATATGGATACTTATCCCTTTTAGTCGGTTAACCAACCCACTTTGACGTAGAAATTGAACCATTAACGATAGAGCTTGATCAGCTTGTGGATTAATATACACATAAAGACCTATCATCTGTAAAAACAAAATCGATTCTATTTGCTTGGTTCAAGAGATATGGACACTTATCCCTTTTTAGTCGGTTAACCCCATCCACTTGAAGTATAGAAATTGAACGTTAACGATAGAACCTTGCATCAGCTTGTGGATTAATATACCACATAAGAACCTATCATCTGCAAAAACAAAATCGATTCTATCTTGCTTGGTTCATAGATATGGACACTTATCCCTTTTAGTCGGTTAACCCCACCCACTTTGACGTAGAAATTGAACCGTTAGGAATAGAACCTTGGATCTGCTTGTTTATTAATATACACATAAAAACCTATCGTAGCCAAAAACAAAATCGATTCTATCTTGCTTGGTTCAATAGATATGGACACTTATTCCTTTTAGTCGGTTAACCCACCCACAATAGATATGGACACTTATCGCTTTTAGTCGTTAAACCCCATCCACTTTGACGTGAAATTGAACCGTTAACGATAGAACCTTGTATCAGCTTGTGGATTCTAGATACACATAAAAACCTAATCATCTTCACGATTCTATCTTGCTTGGTTCAATAGATATGGATACTTATCCCTTTTAGTCGGTTAACCCAACCACTTTGACGTAGAAATTGAACCGTTAACGATAGGCCTTGGATCAGCTTTGTGGATTAATATACACATAAAGACCTATCATCTGCAAAAACAATATCGATTCTATCTTGCTTGGTTCAATAGATATGGACACTTATTCCCTTTTAGTCGGTTAACCCCACCCACTTGACGTAGAAATTTAACCGTTAGGAATAGAACCTTCTGGTCAGCTTGTGGATTAATATACAAATAAAAGCCTACCATCTGCAAAAATAAAATCGATTCTATCTTGCTTGGTTCAATAGATATGGACATTTATCAATTTTAGTCGGTTAACACCACCCAGTATGACGTAGGAAAGATTGAACCGTTAGCGATAGAAGCTTAGATCAGCTTGTGGATAATGTAAACATAAAACCCTTCATCTGCAAAAATAAAATCGATTTCTATCTTGCTTGGTCAATAGATATGGACACTTATCCATTTTAGTCGGTTAACCACACCCACAATAGTATGGCACTTATACATTTTAGTCGGTTAACCCCATCCACTTTGACGTAGAAATTGAACCGTAACGATAGAACCTTGTATCAGCTTGTGGATTTATATACACATAAAAACCTATCATCTTCATCGATTCTATCTTGCTTGGTTCAATAGATATGGATACTTATCCCTTGTAGTCGGTTAACCCAACCCACTTTGACGTAGAAATTGAACCGTTAACGACAGGGCCTTGGATCAGCTTGTGGTGATTAAACTATACACATAAAGACCTATCATCTGTAAAAACAAATCGATTCTACTTGCTTGGTTCAAGAGATATGGACACTTATCCCTTTTTGAGTCGGTTAACCCCATCCACTTTGAAGTAGAAATTGAACCGTTAACGATAGAACCTTGCATCAGCTTGTGGATTAATATACACATAAGAACCTATCATCTGCAAAAAACAAAATCGATTCTATCTTGCTTGGTTCAATAGATATGGACACTTATCCCTTTTAGTCGGTTAACCCCACCCACTTTGACGTAGAAATTGAACGCGTTAGGAATAGAACCTTGGATCAGCTTGTTTATAATATACACATAAAAACCTATCGTACGCAAAACAAAATCGATTCTATCTTGCTTGGTTCAATAGATATGGACACTTATTCCTTTTAGTCGGTTAAACCCCACCCACAATAGATATGGACACTTATCGCTTTTAGTCGGTTAACCCCATCCACTTTGACGTAGAAATTGAACCGTTAACGATAGAACCTTGTATCAGCTTGTGGATTTGTATACACATAAAACCTATCATCTTCAAAAAAATCGATTCTATCTTGCTTGGTTCAATAGATATGGATACTTATCCCTTTTAGTCGGTTAACTCAACCCACTTTGACGTAGAATTGAACCGTTAACGATAGGGCCTTGGATCAGCTTGTGGATTAATATACACATAAAGACCTATCATCTGCAAAAACAAGATCGATTCTATCTTGCTTGGTTCAATAGATATGGACACTTATCCCTTTTAGTCGGTTAACCCCACCCACTTTGACGTAAGAAATTTAACCGTTAGGAATAGAACCTTGGGTCAGCTTGTGGATTAATATACAAATAAAAGCCTACCATCTGCAAAATAAAATCGATTCTATCTTGCTTGGTTCAATAGATATGGACATTTATCAATTTTAGTCGTTAACACCACACAGTATGACGTAGAAATTGAACCGTTAGCGATAGAAGCTTAGGTCAGCTTGTGGATTAATATAAACATAAAAACCTATCATCTGCAAAAACAAATCGATTCTATCTTGCTTCGTTCAATAGATATGGACACTTATCCATTTTAGTCGGTTAACCACACCCACAATAAGTATGGACACTATATACCTTTTGTCGGTTAACCCCATCCACTTTGACGTAGAAATTGAACCGTTAACGATAGACCTTGCATCAGCTTGTGGATTATATACACATAAAAACCCTACACTCTGCAAAAATAAAATAGATTCTATTTTGCTTGGTTCAATAGATATGTACACTTATCCCTTTTAGTCGGTTAATCACCCACAATAGATATGGACACTTATCCCTTTTAGTCGGTAACCCCATCCACTTTGGACGTAGAAATTGAACCGTTAACGATAGAACCTTGTATCAGTTTGTGGATTTATATACACATAAAACCTATCATCTTCAAAAATAAATCGATTCTATTTTGCTTGGTTCAATAGATATGTTATAATTATCCTTTTAGTCGGTTAACCCCACCCACTATAACGTAGAAATTGAACCGTTGACGATAGAAGCTTAGATCAGCTTGTGGATTAATATACACATCATAGCTATCATCTACAAAAATAAAATCGTTTCTATCTTGCTTGGTTCAATAGATATGGACACTTATCCCCTTTTAGTCGGTTTAAAACCCCACCCACTTTGACGTAGAAATTGAACCGTTAGAATAGAACCTTGGGTCAGCTTGTGGATTAATATACACATAAAACCTATCATCTGCACCTATCACTTAGTCCTTATAGTCGGTTAACCTCACCCACAATAGATATGGACAATTTCCCTTTTAGTCGGTTAACCCCATCCACTTTGACGTAGAAATTGCACCGTTAGCGATAAAACCTTGGATTAGCTTGTTGATTAATATACACATAAAATCCTACCATCTGCAAAAATAAATCGATTCTAGCTTGCTTGGTTCATAGATATGTATACCTTATCCTTTTAGTCGGTTAACCCCACCCACTATGACATAGAAATTCAACCAGTAAAGATAGAGCCTTGAATCAGATTGTGGATTAATACAAACATAAAAACTACCATCTGCAAAATAAAATCGATTCTATCTTGCTTGGTTCAATAGATATGGACACTTATCCCTTTTAGTCGGTTACCCACCACACATAGATATGGACACTTATCCCTTTTAGTCGTTAACCCCATCCACTTTGACGTAGAAATTGAACCGTTAACGAATAGAACCTTGTATCAGCTTGTGGATTTATATACACATAAAAACCTATCCTCTTCAAAAATAAAATCGATTCTATTTTTCTTGGTTCAATAGATATGTATAATTATCCCTTTTAGTCGGTTAACCCCACCCACTATACGTAGAAATTGAACCGTTGACGATAGAAGCTTAGATCAGCTTGTGGATTAATACACACATAAATATCTATCATCTACAAAAATAAAATCGTTTCTATCTGCTTGGTTCAATAGATATGGACACTTATCCCTTTAGTCGGTTAAACCCCACCCACTTTGACGTAGAAATTGAACCGTTAACGATAGAACCTGCATCAGCTTGTGGATTAATATACACATAAAAACCTACCATCTGCAAAAATAAAATCGATTCTATCTTGCTTGGTTCAATAGATATGGGACACTTATCCCTTTTAGTCGGTTAACCCCACCCAGTATGACGTAGAAATTGAACCGTTAGCGATAGAACCTTGGATCAGCTTGTGGATTAATATACACATCAAACCTACCATCGGCAAAAACAAAATCGATTCTATCCTTGCTTGGTTCAATAGATATGGACACTTATCCTTTTTAGTCGGTTAACCCCACACCACAATAGATATGAACACTTTTCCTTTTAGTCGGTTAACCCCACCACTATGACGTAGAAATTGAACCATTAAAGATAGAGCCTTAAATCAGCTTGTGTATTAATATACACATAAAAACCTATCATCTGCAAAAACAAAATCGATTCTATCTTGCTTGGTTCAATAGATATGGATACTTACCCTTTTAGTCGGCTAACCCCACCCACAATAGATATGGACACTTTTCCCTTTTAGTCGGTTAAACCCATCCACTTTGACGTAGAAATTGGAACCCTTAGCGATAGAACCTTGTATCAGCTTGTGGATTAATATACACAATAATCTTCCATCTGCAAAAATAAATTCGATTCTATCTTGCTTGGTCAATAGATATGTATACTTATCCTTTTAGTCGGTTAAACCCCACCCACTATGACGTAGAAATTGAACCATTAAAGACAGAGCCTTAGATCAGCTTGTGGATTATGTACACATAATAGCCTACCATCTGCAAAAATAATTCGATTCTATCTTGCTTGGTTCAATAGATATGGACACTTATCCCTTTTAGTCGGTTAACCCCACCCAGTATGGCGGAGAAATTGAACCGTTAACGATAAAACCTTGGATCAGCTCCTGGATTAATACACACATAAAAACCTACCCTCTGCAAAAATAAAATCGATTCTATCTTGCCTGGTTCAATAGATATGGACACTTATCCCTTTTAGTCGGTTAACCCCACCCAGTATGGCGTAGAAATTAAACCGTTAGCGATAGAACCTTGATCATCTTGTGGGTTAACATACACAGAAAAACCTATCATCTGCAAAAACAAAATCGATTCTATCTTGCTTGGTTCAATAGATATGGACACTTATCCCTTTAGTCGGTTAACCCCACCCAGTATGACGTAGAAATTGAACCGATAGTGATAGACCTTGATCAGCTTGTGGATTAATATACACAGAAAACCTATCATTTGTAAAAACAAAATCGATTCTATCTTGCTTGGTTCAATAGATATGGACACTTATCCCTTTTAGTCGGTTAACCCCACCCACAATAGATATGGACACTTTTCCCTTTTAGTCGGTTAACCCCATCCACTTTGACGTAGAAATTGAACCGTTAGCGATAGAACCTTGGATCAGCTTGTGGATTAATATACACAGAAAAACCTATCATCTGCAAAAACAAAATCGATTCTATCTCGCTTGGTCAATAGATATGGACACTTATCCCTTTTAGTCGGTTAACCCACCCACAATAGATATGGACAATTTTCCCTTTTAGTCGGTTAACCCCATCCACTTGACGTAGAAATTGCACCGTTAGCGATAAAACCTTGGATTAGCTTGTGATTAATATACACATAAAATCCTACCATCTGCAAAAATAAAATCGATTCTAGCTTGCTTGGTTCAATAGATATGTATACTTATCCCTTTTAGTCGGTTAACCCCACCCACTATGACATAGAAATTCAACCAGTAAAGATAGAGCCTTGAATCAGATTGTGGATTAATACAAACATAAAAACCTACCATCTGCAAAATAAAATCGATTCTATCTTGCTTGGTTCAATAGATATGGACACTTATCCCTTTTAGTCGGTTAACCCCACCCAGTATGACGTAGAGATTGAACCGTTAGCGATAGAACCTTGGATCAGCTGTGGATTAATATACACATAATAACCTACCATCTGCAAAAATAAATTCGATTCTATCTTGCTTGGTTCAATAGATATGTCATACTTATCCCTTTTAGTCGGTTAACCCCACCCACTATGACGTAGAAATTGAACCATTAAAGATAGATCCTTGCATCAGCCTGTGGATTAATCTACACATAAAACCTACCATCTGCAAAATAAAATCGATTCTATCTTGCTTGGTTCAATAGATATGGACACTTATCCCTTTTAGTCGGTTAACCCCACTCAGTATGACGTAGAAATTGAACCGTTAGCGATAGAACCTTGGATCAGCTTGCTGATTAATATACACATAAAGACCTACCATCTGCAAAAATAAAATCGATTCTATCTTGCCTGGTTCAATAGATATGGACACTTATCCCTTTAGTCGGTCTAACCCCACCCATTATGACGTAGAAATTGAACCGTTAGCGATAGAACCTTGATCATCTTGTGGATTAAATATACACAGAAAAACCTATCATCTGCAAAAACAAAATCGATTCTATCTCGCTGGTTCAATAGATATGGACACTTATCCCTTTAGTCGGTTAACCCCACCCACAATAGATATGGACAATTTCCCTTTTAGTCGGTTAACCCCATCCACTTTGACGTAGAAATTGCACCGTTAGCGATAAAACCTTGGATTAGCTTGTTGATTAATATACACATAAAATCCTACCATCTGCAAAATAAAATCGATTCTAGCTTGCTTGGTTCAATAGATATGTATACTTATCCCTTTTAGTCGGTTAACCCCACCCACTATGACATAGAAATTCAACCAGTAAAGATAGAGCCTGAATCAGATTGTGGATTAATACAAACATAAAAACCTACCATCTGCAAAACTAAAATCGATTATATCTTGCTTGGTTCAATAGATATGTGACACTTATCCCTTTTAGGCTCGGTTAACCCCACCCAGTATGACGTAGATATTGAACCGTTAGCGATAGAACCTTGGATCAGCTTGTGGATTAATACACACATAAAAGCCTACCATCTGCAAAAATAAAATCGATTCTATCTTGCTTGGTTCAATAGATATGGGCATTATCCCTTTTAGTCGGTTAACCACACCACTCTGGCGTAGAAATTGAACCGTTTAAAGATAGAACCTTGGATCAGCTTGTGGATTAATATACACATAAAAGCCTACCATCTGCAAAAATAAAATCGATTCTATCTTCCTTGGTTCAATAGATATGGACACTTATCCCTTTAGTCGGTTAACCCAACCCACTTTGACGTAGAAATTGAACCGTTAACGATAGAACCTTGGTCAGCTTGTGGATTAATACACACATAAAACCTACCATCTGCAAAAACAAATCGATTCTATCTAGCTTGGTTCAATAGATATGGACACTTATCCCTTTTAGTCGGTTAACCCCACCCAGTATGACGTAGATATTGAACCGTTAGCGATATAACCTTGGATCAGCTTGCGGATTAATATACACATAAAAACCTACCATCTGCAAAAAGAAAATCGATTCTATCTTGCTTGGTTCAATAGATATGGACACTTATCCCTTTTAGTCGGTTAACCCCACCCAGTATGACGTAGATATTGAACCGTTAAGCGATATAACCTTGGATCAGCTTGTGGATTAATATACACATAAAACCTACCATCTGCAAAAACAAAATCGATTCTATCTAGCTTGGTTCAATAGATATGGACACTTATCCCTTTTAGTCGGTTAACCCAACCCAGTATGACGTAGAAATTGAACCGTTAACGATAGAACCTGGATCAGCTGTGGATTAATATACACATAAAAAACCTACTCATCTGCAAAATACAAATCGATTCTATCTTGCTGGACGTAGATATTGAACCGTTAGCGATATAACCTTGGATCAGCTTGTGGATTAATATACACATAAAAACCTATCATCTGCAAAAACAAAATCGATTCTATCTTGCTTGGCTCAATAGATATGGACACTTATCCCTTTTAGTCGGTTAACCCCATCCCAGTCTGGCGTAGAAATTGAACCGTTAGAGATAGAACCTTGTGTCAGCTTGTGGATTAATATACACATAAAAACCTATCATCTGCAAAAATAAAATCGATTCTATCTTCCTTGGTTCAATAGATATGGACACTTATCCCTTTTAGTCGGTTAACCCACCCACTTTGACGTAGAAATTGAACCGTTAACGATAGAACTTGTGACAGCTTGTGGATTAATATACACATAAAAACCTACCATCTGCAAAAGAAAATCGATTCTATCTAGCTTGGTTCAATAGATATGGACACTTATCCCTTTTAGTCGGTTAACCCCACCAGTATGACGTAGAAATTGAACCGTTAGCGATAGAACCTTGATCAGCTTGTGGATTAATACACACATAAAAGTCCTACCATCTGCAAAAATAAAATCGATTCTATCTTGCTTGGTTCAATAGATATGGGCACTTATCCCTTTTAGTCGGTTAACGCCATCCACTTGGCGTAGAAATTGAACCGTTAAAGATAGAACCTTGTGTCAGCTTGTGGATTAATATACACATAAAACCTATCATCTGCAAAAATAAAATCGATTCTATCTTCCTTGGTTCAATAGATATGGACACTTATCCCTTTTAGTCGGTTAACCCCACCCACTTTGACGTAGAAATTGAACCGTTAACGATAGAACCTTGTGCCAGCTTGTGGATTAATACACACATAAAAACCTACCATCTGCAAAAACGAAAATCGATTCTATCTAGCTTGGTTCAATAGATATGGACACTTATCCCTTTAGTCGGTTAACCCCACCCAGTATGACGTAGATATTGAACCGTTAGCGATATAACCTTGGATAAGCTTGTGGATTAATATACACATAAAAACCTACCATCTGCAAAAAACAAAATCCATTCTATCTAGCTTGGTTCAATAGATATGGACACTTATCCCTTTTAGTCGGTTAACCCCACCCAGTATGACGTAGATATTGAACCGTTAGCGATAGAACCTTGGATCAGCATGTGGATTAATACACACATAAAAACCTACCATCTGCAAAATAAAATCGATTCTATCTTGCTGGTTCAATAGATATGGGCACTTATCCCTTTTAGTCGGTTAACCCCACCCAGTATGACGTAGATATTGAACCGTTAGCGATATAACCTTGGATCAGCTTGTGGATATATATACACATAAAAACCTACATCTGCAAAAAACAAAATCGATTCTATCTAGCTTGGTTCAATAGATATGGACACTTATCCCTTTTAGTCGGTTAACCCCACCCAGTATGACGTAGATATTGAACCGTTAGCGATATAACCTTGGATCAGCTTGTGGATAATATACACATAAAAGCCTACATCTGCAAAAACAAAATCGATTCTATCTAGCTTGGTTCAATAGATATGGACACTTATCCCTTTTAGTCGGTTAACCCCACCCACTTTGACGTAGAAATTGAACCGTTAACGATAGAACCTTGTGACAGCTTGTGGATTAATACACACATAAAAACCTACCATCTGCAAAAAAAATCGATTCTATCTAGCTTGGTTCAATAGATATGGACACTTATCCCTTTTAGTCGGTTAACCCCACCCACGTATGACGTAGATATTGAACCGTTAGCGATATAACCTTGGATCAGCTTGTGGATAATATACACATAAAAACCTATCATCTGCAAAAAACAAAATCGATTCTATCTGCTTGGTTCAATAGATATGGACACTAATCCCTTTTAGTCGGTTAACCCCACCCACTTTGACGTAGAAATTGAACCGTTAACGATAGAACCTTGTGTCAGCTTGTGGATTAATACACACATAAAAACCTACCATCTGCAAAAAGAAAATCGATTCTATCTAGCTTGGTTCAATAGATATGGACACTTATCCCTTTTAGTCGGTTAACCCCACCCAGTATGACGTAGATATTGAACCGTTAGCGATATAACCTTGGATCAGCTTGTGGATTAATATACACATAAAAACCTACCATCTGCAAAAACAAAATCGATCTATCTAGCTTGGTTCAATAGATATGGACACTTATCCCTTTTAGTCGGTTAACCCCACCCAGTATGACGTAGAAATTGAACCGTTAGCGATAGAACCTTGGATCAGCATGTGGATTAATACACACATAAAAGCCTACCATCTGCAAAAATAAAATCGATTCTATCTTGCTTGGTTCAATAGATATGGGCACTTATCCCTTTTAGTCGGTTAACCCCATCCACTCTGGCGTAGAAATTGAACCGTTAAAGATAGAACCTTGTGTCAGCTTGTGGATTAATATACACATAAAAACCTATCATCTGCAAAAATAAAATCGATTCTATCTTCCTTGGTTCAATAGATATGGACACTTATCCCTTTTAGTCGGTTAACCCCAACCCACTTTGACGTAGAAATTGAACCGTTAAAGATAGAACCTTGTGTCAGCTTGTGGATTAATATACACATAAAAACCTACCATCTGCAAAAACAAAATCGATTCTATCTAGCTTGGTTCAATAGATATGGACACTTATCCCTTTTAGTCGGTTAACCCCACCCAGTATGACGTAGATATTGAACCGTTAACGATAGAACTTGGATCAGCTTGTGGATTAATATACACATAAAAACCTATCATCTGCAAAACAAAAATCGATTCTATCTTGCTTGGACGTAGATATTGAACCGTTAGCGATATAACCTTGGATCAGCTTGTGGATTAATATACACATAAAAACCTATCATCTGCAAAAACAAAATCGATTCAATCTTGCTTGGCTCAATAGATATGGACACTTATCCCTTTAGTCGGTTAACCCCACCCACAATAGATATGGACACTTATCCCTTTTAGTCGTTAACCCCATCCACTTTGACATAGAAATTGAACCGTTAACGATAGAACCTGTATAAGCTTGTGGATTAATATACACATAAAAACCTATCATCTGCAAAAACAAAATCGATTCTACCTTGCTTGGCTCAATAGATATGGACACTTATTCCTTTTAGTCGGTTAACCCCACCCACAATAGATATGGACACTTATCCCTTTTAGTACGTTAACCCCATCCACTTTGACGTAGAAATTGAACCGTTAACGATAGAACCTTGTATCAACTGTGGATTAATATACACATAAAAGCCTACCATCTGCCAAAAACAAAATCGATTCTATCTTGCTTGGTTCAATAGATATGGACACTTATCCCGTTTAGTCGGTTAACCCCACACAGTATGACGTAGAAATTGAACCGTTAACGATAGAACCTGGATCAGCTTGTGGATTAATATACACATAAAAACCTATCATCTGCAAAAACAAAATCGATTCTATCTTGCTTGGCTCAATAGATATGGACACTTATCCCTTTTAGTCGGTTAACCCCACCCACAATAGATATGTACACTTATCCCTTTTAGTCGGTTAACCCCATCCAGTTTGACATAGAAATTGAACCGTTAACGATAGAACCTTGTATCAGCTTGTGGATTAATATACACATAAAAAACCTACCATCTGCAAAAATAAAATCTATTCTATCTTGCTTGGTTCAATAGATATGGACACTTATCCCGTTTAGTCGGTTAACCCCACCCATGATGACGTAGAAATTGAACCGTTAACGATAAAACCTGGATCAGCTTGTGGATTAATATACACATAAAAACCTATCATCTGCAAAACAAAATCGATTCTATCTTGCTTGGACGTAGATATTGAACATTAGCGATATAACCTTGTTTAAGCTTGTGGATAAATATACACATAAAAACCTACCATCTGCAAAAACAAAATCGATTTCTATCTAGCTTGGTTCAATAGATATGGACACTTATCCCTTTTAGTCGGTTCTATCTTGCTTGGACGTAGATATTGAACCGTTAGCAATATAGCCTTGGATCAGCTTGTGGATTAATATGCACATAAAACCTACCATCTGCAAAAATAAAATCTATTCTATCTTGCTTGGTTCAATAGATATGGACACTTATCCCTTTTAGTCGGTTAACCCCACCCAGTATGACGTAGAAATTGAACCGTTGGCGATAGAACCTTGGATCAACTTGTGATAATACACACATAAAAACCTACCATCTGCAAAAATAAATTCGATCTATCTTTATTGGTTCAATAGAATATGTATACTTATCCCTTTTAGTCGGTTAACCCCACCCACTATGACGTAGAATTGAACCATTTAAGAATCGAGAGCCTTGGATCAGCTTGTGGATTAATATATACATAAAAACCTATCATCTGCAAAAAAAATCGATTCTAGCTTGCTGGTTCAATAGATATGGCACTTATCCCTTTTAGTCGGTTAACCCATCCACTTTGGCGTAGAAATTGAACCGTTAAGATAGAACCTTGTGTCAGCTTGTGGATTAATGCACACATAAAAAGCCTACCATCTGCAAAAATAAAATCGATTCTATCTGCTTGGTTCAATAGATATGGACACTTATCCCTTTAGTCGGTAACCCCATCCACTTTGACGTAGAAATTGAACCGTTAACAAGATAGAACCTGTGTCAGCTTGTGGATTAATATACACATAAAAACCTATCATCTGCAAAAATAAAATCGATTCTATCTGCTTGGTTCAATAGATATGGACACTTATCCCTTTAGTCGGTTAACCCCACCCACTTTGACGTAGAAATTGAACCGTTAACGATAGAACCTTGTGTCAGCTTGTGGATTAAATACACATAAAACCTACCATCTGCAAAAAACAAAATCGATTCTATCTAGCTTGGTTCAATAGATATGGACACTTATCCCTTTAGTCGGTTAACCCCACCCAGTATGACGTAGAATTGAACCGTTAACGATAGAACCTGATCAGCTTGTGGATTATAATACACATAAAAACCTACCATCTGCAAAAACAAAAATCGATTCTATCTAGCTTGGTTCAATA
This sequence comes from Eurosta solidaginis, assembly GCA_029619165.1. Classification (NCBI taxonomy): domain Eukaryota; kingdom Metazoa; phylum Arthropoda; class Insecta; order Diptera; family Tephritidae; genus Eurosta; species Eurosta solidaginis. The sequence continues at coordinate 56 of JARSSU010016954.1, read as the reverse complement.
GATATGGACACTTATCCCTTTTAGTCGGTAAACCCATGACTTTGCGTAGAAATTGA
>JARSSU010016948.1:0-31146 GCA_029619165.1 Eurosta solidaginis | reverse complement strand
CAACAGTGTGACTTTACAATACAGTTTGCAAGACAAAGCATATCCCCCCAGAGTGCGGTATTCACAATACAAGAAAACGCTCAAGAAAAACTTCGTATTTATTACTTGTGTGAAAAATAGTATAGGCTAAGTAATTTTCACATTTCCTTTAGCGCTCTGTCTCCTATGAAGCAACGTCACTGACCTGCAAGACCATTCCAGGAATGCATCAGAAGAAAATTTGTTAAAATTAACCTATTCGAATTGAAAATGCACTTAAGTAAAAGAGAATATACTACACAAGAGAAACATAAAACCTGTGCTGACATAGAATTGCAAATTTCATTCAAAAAATTCATAAATACAGTCACTGTTACCCCTGTTTGTTAACCGACTGTTCTTACAGGGTTGTTGTTCAAAAAATAATGAGACGCGCCTATATTTTTTGGCGAAACCAGGACTCCTGTGCACGTTTGCTAAAAAATTGTTAGAAAAAGGTTGCTGTAGCGAGTTTTCTTGAGCGTTTTTTGCATGGAATTTTTCATTTATTGCGAAGTGGATACCGCTTAATATGTAGATTTCGTAATTGTCTAAAAATCAAGAGAAAATATATCAGGGTGCTTCTTTTTGTGCCACGTTTTAGCTGAAATTTATTTACATACTTTTTTTTTATTTTTTAACATTCTAGCGAAAATTCTACAGAAAAAATTCCAAAATTTTCGAACCATTTTGGTAAGAAAACTAAAGCAAATACACAACCGCGAAACCGTTAACAGGAACTACTACTTATATCCGTACATAAAATATATAATACCATATTTGAAAACTCCATATAACAATGTAACATTTCGAAAAACTTCAACAAACGACACGAGCTCTGAAGATGAAGCAAATGCTCAATTAGAATTCGAGACATGTTCAGATTTTAGTGTGGAGGAGGAAAATATATTAGAAGAAACCGAGGATAATGAAAACCCAATTTACTACGAAGATGAAGAGGCATTGGAGTTAAGTTCGCCCAAATTAATTAAAAGATCACATAGTTCAGGTGAAGATGAAGCTGTGAACGAAGATAATGCACAACAAAATGAAATGAATATAGTTAATAATTTTAACCGAAAACGTCCTAAACTCACCACAAGCGATGCTTCATCATCCACTGCTGCACTTTCCAAAACGAAACGTCTTGAAACTGATGACGACAATTATGAAGAAGCATTTGAAGTAAATTATAAAAATTTAAGCAAGAAATCAATGAAAGGAGTGTGAATAGTAGAGATAGCAGTGAATTTCCTAAAATAACATCCAGCCATACATTAACAGGAGCGGCTGAGCGTTTCAAACGTAAAGAAACGTTTAGAAGTTGCTGATACGAATAATCCTACAAAACAGTTTTTATTAAGTTTACTACCAGACCTTGGTGAAATGACAAGCTCACAATTGCGCCATTTTAAGAGCAAAGTTATTTGCTTGTGGAGGACATTTTAAAGGATAATACGACATAATATGTACTAAAACTTTACTTAATTTAGTTTTAATATTTCATCTCATATAAATCGTGGTATCCACATTAAACAAGAGACAAAGAACACTTTTGCTCAAATAGCTGTCTATTAAAAACAAACCTCATAAATACAATCACTATTATCCATGTATTTAACGGACTTTGTTCTTACAGGCTCATAGGTCAAAAATAATGAAACGACAGATGGTTCAATTATGTACAGGTTGGCTCATCTCATCAGCTGATTTTATTTATGTCATTGCATGGTCGAAGGGATTGTCAAAAGGAGATGGCAAACTCAAAATCAAACCAACACATTGGCAACATTTTACTTACACATACAAAAACTGCCAAGTTTTATGTTTCCATTCCATACAATTCGCACCAACACCAATACACAGATTTTGACAATTTGAACAGACATATTTTGTTGCTTTACATATGAGCCAACCTGTATATAGTTGAACCATGGAAACGACATATATTTCTTGGCAACACAGGTCTCCCGTGTGTACGCTTGTTAAAAAAAGTTTAGAAAAGGTAGCAGAAAGTGTATGGCATTGTGAATGATGACTAAGTGTGATATCTGTCAACTGCCTGACAGGATGTTCAATATGGCTACTTTTTAGCGTTTTGACAGGCTGTTCAATATGGCGGCACCTATCTTCAGCGGGTGATAGAAAGAGATACAGAATGAGACAGCGATAGTCAAATACAAATCAGGTGATCCAATCATTTTGGAATTTTGACGTCTATGCAGAAGATACCACACTTAGTTATCATTCACAATGGTGTATGGATTTTCTTGAGAGGTGCATACTACTTGAGCGGGTTTTTTGTGCGGAATTTTTCATTTCTTGCGGTGTTGATACCGCGCTTATAAATACATCCATTTATATATATATATATCTCTCTATTATGTTTAGTTTTTAAAACTTTTTCCAAATAAATTTATGAGCTTTTGAAATTGTTTGAAAACAAACCGTGTTTTTATTGAACACCTTTTAATAATATAGAGAGAGAAGCTCAATGAGTTTCTGCAACTTTTATGCTGTATCGCCGGCGGAGTGCGAGATCTCCATATCTTAGCTGCCGCTCCAAAAACTATCTCAGAAATCTATTAAAAAAAAACTATTATAAAATTACTTGAAAAAATGTTTGTTAAAACTGCGCTAGCTCACAATTTTGTAAACAAACGCATAGTTTGAGATTTCTGCTGAAAAACACCGCTTTTAGATTATTTATTTCATAAATGCCCTATCTCAGCGTATTAATTTTCTGAAACATTTTCGTATCGAAAATATTTAAGCTTTATGCAAACAGTTTTTCGCGACATCTGTCGAAACGCGACAGCTATTACACATATACAAAACTGTCTACAACTTGTTGCAACAGGTCCTGTGGGCCTCAATTGCACGAGTCCAGGTATTTATGATAAATCCCTGAAGAATGTTGATGTCGTGCTGCCAGAGAAAGTATTCGGTGCTCCTTTATGTGCCATATTTTATCTGTGTAATAAGTATTTTAATATGTGTTTATTTATTCTTGAACTTTTTAGCAAAAGCTTTGAAAAAGAAATGGAAAAATTTTCGCACAATATTTGCGAGAAAATTAAGGGAAATGAAGTATGGTATGAAGGAATCAAAGCAGCAACACTACTTATTTAATTACATGACATTTTTAATACCATATTTGAAAAAAAACTATGACCCACCTGCATCAATAAAGGGCTCCAACTTAAACAACATTTTAGCAGACGCGGCAGTGGATGATGAAAACGAAATGCATTCAAATTATTATACGGAAGAGGACAACATTACACAAGAAAGCGAAGATCCAATTTATTATGAAGAAGATGATGATACAAAGTCGATGAATACATCGCTTCAAAAAACTAAAAGATCATATAACTCAGAAGAAGGGGATGAAGAACAGAACGACACGGGTCTAAATAAGTCGATGGATACATGGCATCAGAAAATTAAAACATCATATGACTCAGAAGAAGAGGATGAAGAACAGAACGACACGGGTCTAAATAAGTCGATGGATACATCGCATCAGAAAATTAAAAGATCATATGACTTAGAAGTAGAGTACGAAGTACAGAACGACACAGGTCTAAACAATGCTGTTAACCATAAGCGCACTAAACGTTCAGAATTTGAGGATGCGAGTAATCCCAAAAAACACTTTTTGTTAAGCTTGTTGCCAGATCTCGACGAAATGACAAACTCACAAATGCGACAGTTTAAAATGAAAGTTATAGTGCTTGTTGAAGACATTTTAAAGGATGCCTCGACATAACTCACATACTGTTAATTTAGTTTTAGGTTTTACCTCATATATGTATGTTTATGTTGTACTTTTAAAACATAGTTTTAAAAAATAAAATTTATACCACTGAAGTCGTTTGCAATATCAAAGTGAATAAATTTTTTGTTGCGTTTGATTTTGATATTGATGATCAATCACAAATCACCTACCCAGATTGCGCATTCACGAGTTCAAAATTGCTTCGTTCTGCGCATCTACGTCACACTTGACTGCTTGAGCGAATGAAAGAAAGAGAGAAAAGACAAGAGCTAAAGGAAAATGACGTAAAAATCAGGGCTGCAACCGCCTCGAAAATCGAAGCGGTTCGGTTCAGTGGTTCGAACCACTCAGGCAAAACTTAAACCGGTTCGCGGCTACCTCTGAACCGCCGAACCGGTTCGGTTCAACTGTTCAAACGTTTAATACTAAGTTTTGATAGTATGCAAAATTTGAAATTCGTCACTTGGGATCTGTGTGCAACCAACCATCGATATGTACCTACTAAGCATACAAATGAAATACAGTTATTTAGATCAAATCCATGTATGTATTTATTTATAAAACTTATCAAAACGGTTTGTGGATTATTATAAAATGTAAGGAACGAAAATGGTAGAATGCATGACTGTACCTATAGGGAGTATTTACAACGCATATATTCTGCGCATAAGGAAGTAGTCGTATTTTTAAGACAAGAAAAACTATTCAATTAGCTGCTTTCAATATACATATTAAGCATACCTACTAAATTTTAAATGTGAGATTACCACACAAACTAAAATATATTCATGAAAATGTAAATGTCTTCTTTGCTTTTCTTAGGCATTAAGCTTATAAATGTTGATATACGGTTATGTGAAAAATAATATGGCCTCCCTTTAAAACGGCATTGTTTCCAAATTATGTTTATTTATTAGTTTTTAATAATTCAAATTTAAAATATCGTTCTAACTATAACATAAACTATATGTATATATACATTTCAAAGCTTACACAAAGCTCCCAACAATTAATCAAATTTTCATCAGTTTTCCAGACTTATTAAAAATTTTCAAAAAATTCCTGAGTGTGCAGTTTTGTAGCTCATCTAGATGTAGTGTAATAATGTGCAAGTTTCAAGAGGGTGTTCGCATTTTTTTCCATACACCGCATGAACAAAATTTGTTTTTTTATGGAAGATATGGGCAACACCCTCGGGGAAAAAATTTAAAAAATTAACAGTAATTCTCATCTACTCGAAACTTGCACACTATTAAACTACAATTGAATGAGCTTCAAGACTGCACATTCAGAAATTTTCTAAAAAATGTTAATAAAAAGTTTCGAAAATTGATAAAATTTAACTTTAATATTTTTATAATTATACATATGTGGTTTGTGTTATAGTTCTGACTATGTTATAAATGAAAAAAGAACAAGTAAGGAAGGTTAAGTTCGGGTGTAACCGAACATTACATACCCAGTTGAGAGCTCTGGTGACAACATAAGGGAAAATAACCATGTAGGAAAATGAACCGAGGGAAACCCTGGAATGTGTTTGTATGACATGTGTATCAAATGAAAGGCATTAAAGAGTATTTTATGAGGGAGTGGGCCATAGTTCTATAGGTGGATGCCGTTTCGAAATATCGCTATATAGGTGGACCAGGGGTGACTCTAGAATGTGTTTGTACGATATGGGTATCAAATTAAAGGTATTAATGAGGGTTTTAAAAGGGAGTGGTGGTTGTTGTATAGGTGGTCGCATTTTCGAGATATCGCCATAAAGGTGGACCAGGGGTGACCCTAGAATTTGTTTGTACAATATCGGTATCAAATGAAAGGTGTTAATGAGAGTTTTAAAAGGGAGTGGTGTGAAGGCGTTTTCCAGATATCGACCAAAATGTGGACCAGGGTGACCCAGAACATCATTTGTTGGATACCGCTAATTTATTTATATATGTAATACCTGTCAAGATTTTAAGGGTTTTTTATTTCGCCCTGCAGAACTTTTTCATTTTCTTCTACTTAATATGGTAGGTGTCACAACCATTTTATAAAGTTTTTTCTAAAGTTATATTTCGCGTCAATAAAACAATCCAATTACCTTACCATGTTTCATCCCTTTTTTCGTATTTGGTATAGAATTATGGCATTTTTTTAATTTTTCGTAATTTTCGATATCGAAAAAGTGGGCGTGGTCATAGTCGGATTTCGTTCATTTTTCATACCAAGATAAAGTGAGTTCAAGTAAGCACGTGAACTAAGTTCATTAAAGATATGTCGATTTTTGCTCAAGTTATCGTGTTAACGGCCATGCGGAAAGACAGACGGACGACTGTGTATAAAAACTGGGCGTGGCATCAACCGATTTCGCCCCTTTTCACAGAAAACAGTTAACGTCATAAAATCTATGCCCCTACCAAATTTAAAAAGGATTGGTTAATTTTTGTTCGACTTATGGCGTTAAAAGTATCCTAGACAAATTAAATGAAAAAGGGCGGAGCCACGCCCATTTTGAAATTTTCTTTTATTTTTGTATTTTGTTGCACCATATCATTATTGGAGTTGAATGTTGACATAATTTACTTATATACTGTAAAGATATTAAATTTTTTGTTAAAATTTTACTTTAAAAAAAATTTTTTTTTAAAAGTGGGCGTGGTCCTTCTCCGATTTTGCTAATTTTTATTAAGCGTACATATAGTAATAGGAGTAACGTTCCTGCCAAATTTCATCATGATATCTTCAACGACTGCCAAATTACAGCTTGCAAAAGTTTTAAATTACCTTCTTTTAAAAGTGGGCGGTGCCACGCCCATTGTCCAAAATTTTACTAATTTTCTATTCTGCGTCATAAGTTCAACTCATCTACCAAGTTTCGTCGCTTTAGCTGTCTTCTGTAATGAATTATCGCACTTTTTCGGTTTTTCGAAATTTTCGATATCGAAAAAGTGGGCGTGGTTATAGTCCGATATCGTTCATTTTAAATAGCGATCTGAGATGAGTGCTCAGGAACCTACATACCAAATTTCATTAAGATACCTCAAAATTTACTCAAGTTATCGTGTTAACGGACGGACGGACGGACGGACATGGCTCAATCTAATTTTTTTTCGATCCTGATTATTTTGATATATGGAAGTCTGAATCTATCTCGATTCCTTTATATATGTACAACCACCGTTATCCAATCAAACTTAATATACTCTGTGAGCTCTGCTCAACTGAGTATAAAAAGCTCAACTCATTATGTAAATTTGTTTATTTTTTTCACAAGCTTTTGACCACACGCGCAAACAGTAGACGCTATTACTATCATCGAGAAAAAATGTATGCAATTTTATCTTAGAGTTGTATTTTCAAGCAAAGTGGTGAATTAAAAAAGTTAAGTGATTTTTGTTGAAACTTTATTTTAAACCGAACCGAACCATTTTCTTTGAGTGGTTTTTCGGTCAGTTTTTGGAGTTAAGTGATAAAAAGCGGTTTGGTTCATGAACCGGTTCGGTTCGAACCGGTATGCGACCCTGGTAAAAATTGCCCATAAAACACAGCTGATCTAATGTTTACATGCGCAATGAGCAATCTTCTCTTGTGTGATTTGTGATGATCAATAGTTTGTCAACATTAAATTTGTCGAACGAAGGAAAAGTAATATCACATTTACACTGCACCAAAGTTTGATTTCGGACGAAAGAATACCAATGAAGCTCGAACACAACTATACCCTTATAAAGGCTTTATCGCATCAAAATAGCGATAAACTAAAAAAAATCGCAATGTTCATAATCGCATAATACTGACTGCCTCTCCATATACGCCAAGGCAGGCATGCTTAACCAACGAAACGATATCATTTCGTTTACGATAATCAACGTTAATAAACGAAACGAAGTCATTTCGTTTCGTTTATTAACGTTAAGATCGTCAAATTAACGAAATGATTTCGTTTCGTTTTCTGCCATATCAAAACGAAATCAAATCGTTTATGTTGATTATTAATTTCAAACTATGCTGGCAAAGCTGATTGATGGCGGAGTCATTAAAGGTGAAAGCATTAGCCAAGCTGATTGCAACTTTTCTCATGAATTTTGACAGTACAACATTTCTCAGAGTATTTTTGACATTACCACCAACGAATTACACAAACAAATTACATAGAGTTTGTGTGTGTATGTGCGCTCGTTGTTGCCACCTTACGGCTTCACCATGGCTATAGCATTGCCAGCACAATTCAAACATAAAGTATCACGTTTTTGTTAACGTTTTTAACGTTAACGAAAGCTTTTCGTTTCGGTTAAAAACGAGATACAATTTATCTTGATAATTTCTTTATCGATAATATTTCGAAGTGTTTCAACGGAAACGGTGGAAATTTTTGATAAACGATTAGCTTAACGTTAAGGTGCATCCCTGCGCCAATGTATTAATGATTGATTAGTACAGGTAATAATAAATCTAGTATTGAGTTCGGTAAGTATTAAATTGGGAAGTCCAGAGATACTCATAGCTTCGAAATTTTAGATTTTTGAGTTAGCTCCCTATTTATCTAGTTGTACGATATGTGCATTAAATGTTTTTTGGTTCCCCCGTAAAATTTTAAATTTGCTGGTAAGAGCATCCTGTGATTTACAACGAGATTGACTGAATTTTTGTATGTGTGCGTGTCGGGTATTTGACGCTTGCCCCGCGACTATCAAATAAAAAGCCATCAATCAACATTTGCATTGAGAAACCGTAGCGTTCGGACCCGAATATGTCGTCATCGGATGATGATTTCTTTTACTTGCAACTACAGCAGTTTTATTAAATAATAAAAAATTAATAAACATTTTATTATATAATAATAAAAGCTTTACATTCCATAAAGCTTGTACACATTGATAATTTTAAATACATTTTAATGTGAATTGCTGTTCTTCCGCGCATTTGTTCATTTTGAATGTCGATACAAACTAAATACAACACAGCCGTTTTGTCAATCATACCCCGCGACTATCAAATAAGCAAGCGTCAAATGAAAAAATCAAAAATTTTTGATTTTCATCAACGTATAGCCGACAACAAATACGTGTGTCACGAAGCAATCCAACTGCACTAACAACACAAAATTCAGTCAATCTGATTGTAAATCGCAGGAGGCTCTAAGGGCCTAATGGAATCAAAAATCGGCTGTTGTTTAATGTTTTATAAAAAATTAGAAAATAAATATGATCTTGCTCAAAGAGGTACCCCTGTATCGTATTTCAAGCGAATCGCACCATAAATTAGAATTTTATTTGTTAGAAGATTGAGCTAAATGAGGACTTTAATGTAGAAAAGTTTACTTATTATTTCATTAACCCTCTATGTAAAATTTGTATAAGATATGGATAAATAATGAGCCGTTCCTGCCTGCAATGTATTTACCATAGCGGAATGATACAGGTGGCAGCATGGTGACATACCTACAAACATAAATAAAAATTCCATGTACTTTGTTTTTGTAAATTCGATGGACAAATGTCAAAATCGTACTGCGCCGGAAGTTGACGTATCAAATCAAATAAAAAGGTTTATAATCAGCTGTTCCGTGCTGCCACCTTGTATCGTTGCGCCATGGTATTTACTGTACGAGATAACAGAGCCATTTGTCATACTGAAGCTTATGTAATATGTCTTTGTAGCTTTTGCAATATGACAAATGCCTCTACGATTGTGGATAAAATCAAGTGAAATATCTTATCCGTCAACTGTCTGACAGTATGTTCTATATGACTACTTTTTCTCATTTTGACAGCGTTTTGACAGGGTGTTCAATATGGCGGCGCATAGGGCCAGTCATGGGGCAACGATAGAAGGTGGCAGCACGGGACAGCTGATTATACACTTTTTATACCTTTCATGAACATGAAATGGTATATTAGGGGGACTCATGTAACCGTATAAATGCCTTATAAAGTGTGTAAACGTATAAATTTATCTAGTTTACGCACGAGCTGTCAAATTTTGTATGAAAAATCATTTACACAATTTGTATAAATTTACGCGCACATTTCATTGTGTAAACGCGATAAACTCAAAGGAATGCAACCTTGCAGACATTACAGCAGGCATTTTCATCAGAAATCTCCAACATCAGCAAGTAATTTACAAGAATATCTTAGTAAAGACGTTTTAGTTTTGATTTTTCACTTAATCTTGGTATTTTTTAATTTGTATAACAATCAAAAAATTTTTTTTGGAAATAATACAGCTGAAAAACAATCAAGTTTATCAAGAGTATTACTAGGTGCGTTCATATAACCGCGTGTGTAAATGGATATAATTTTACACCTTATAAGTTTATATGCTATCATGAGTCCCCCTATTAACTTTGGTCCGATGTTTGTAACCTTGAGAAATATAGAAGATAGACTCACCATTAAGTATACCGAATTGATCAGGGCGACGAACTGAGTTGATATAGCCATGTCCGTCTGTCTGTTTGAACGCAAACTAGTCCCTCAAATTTTGAGATATCTCCCATACAACCGATCGTTCAGATAAGACGATTTTGGTCATTCCTGCCGCAATTAAGAAAGTATAAAAGTAAGACTCGGTGATATATATTTTAATATATCATAGAAGATTTTCTGAAAAAATCACTTTGATCGGAGCTATATATAGTTATATCCCATACAACCGTTCGTTCAGATTGAAAGATTTTTGGCCATTTATCCCTTAATTTAGAAACTATAAACATGAAACTCGGTGATATATATTTTAATATATTGTAACGAATGTTAGCAGCACTGAGCGATGCTATCGTCTCTAAGCCGATGCTAACCAGTGACGTGAATGCACATCAATAATTCAATCATTATGTATCTACATAAACGAAACAATAACTGCGTCTACATATATGTACCATGTACGTATACGAGCAGCGGAGCGGCAATGCACAAACACATGCATATATCTTATCTGAGTTGTCACCAGAAAGTATGCAATATTTGTGCAAGTATTACTCACACAAACACGCGCATGGGCTATGAGAGAAGCTATAAAAATTGTGCATCTGTAGTTATAGCTGAGAAATTTATAGCTGATAACTAAGTAGTAAGTTCTGGAAATAGAAGCGCCTAGAAATATGCGAGCGAGAAATCACAGAGTATAAAAGGCAGCAACAGTAGAGGCACGACAATCAGTTTAATTTAAGACGCTATCTGGCGAGCAATAGTAGTGTTATTTATTGTGAAGTACTTTAATAAGGGCCATTTTGCATTATTGAATAGTGGAGTTATTTATTCAACAATTTAGTGATTCGAACTTAGCAGAGGATTGCAAATAAGAGGATTTGCAAGTAAATTCGTTACAATATCATAGAAGATTTTCTGAAAAAATCACTTTGATCGAAGCTATAAATAGTATATATCCCATACAACCGATCGTTCAGGTAGAAAGATTTTTGGCAATTTCTCCCTTAATTTCCAATATAAAAACGTGAAACTTGGTGATATATATTCTAATATATCATAGAACATTTCATGAACAAATCATTTCGATCGGAGCTATATATAATATATATCCCATACAACCGATCGTTCAGATAGAAACGATTTTTAGCCATTTCTCCCTTAATTTAGAAAGTATAAACATGAAACTCGGTGATATATATTTTAATATATCATAGAAGATTTTCTGAAAAAATCACTTTGATCGGAGCTATATATAGTTATATCCCATACAACCGATCGCTCAGATCGAAAGATTTTTAGCCATTTCTCCCTTAATTTAGAAAGTATAAACATGAAACTCGGTGATATATATTTTAATATATCATAGAAGATTTTCTGAAAAAATCACTTTGATCGAAGCTATATATAGGATATATCCCATACAACCGATCGTTCAGGTAGAAAGATTTTTGGCAATTTCTCCTTTAATTTCCAATATAAAAACGTTAAACTTGGTGACATTTATTCTAATATATCATAGACGATTTCCTGAAAAACTCACTTTGATCGGAGCTATATATATATAGTATATACCTATCCCATACAACCGATCGTTCAGATAAGAAGATTTTGGTCATTCCTGCCGCAATTTAGAAAGTATAAACGTGAAACTCGGTGATATAGATTCTAATATATCATAGAAGATATCCTGAAAAACTCACTTTGATCGGAGCTATATATAGTATATATCCCAAACAACCGATTATTCAGATAGAAACATTTTTGGCAATTTCTCCCTTAATTTCCAATATAAAAACGTGAAACTTGGTGATATATATTCTAATATATCATAGAAGATTTCCTGTAAAAATCATTTCGATCGGAGCTATATATAATATATATCCCATACAACTGATCAGATAAGGGGGTTTTTTGCCATTTTTTATTTTATATATATCTTAACAATCGTTTAGGTATGTACATCTATCTGTTCACTATATATTTCTTATCTTATACATCCCATTATTTGGAGATTACGAACGGGATAAGATTATTGTTCAGCCCCATTCATGAAAGGTATGAAGTCTTCGGCACAGCCGAAGACAGTCCCGTCCTTACTTGTTTTATTTGATTTGATACATCAACTTCCGGCGCAGTACGATCTTGACATTTGTCCATCGAATTTATAAAAACAAAGTACATGCATTTTTATTTATGTTTGTAGGTATGTCACCATGCTGCCACCTCGTATCGTTCTGCCATGGGGCCAGTTATCTTCAGCGGTTGATAGAAAGAGATACAGAATGAGAAAGCGATAGTCAAATAAAAATCAGGTGATCTATTCTATTTGTAATTTTGACGTCTATGCAGAAGCTGTCACACTTGTTTTATCCACAATGGCCTCTACTCTCACTTTATTTCCTCAACCTTCCTCTATTTTTCTTCATCTACTTCCCTTCTTTTACTTCCTATTCTCTATTCTTATTTTCATTTCCCACCTCCACTTTATTTACTTACCTCACCTTATCTATTTTTCTTCCTCTACCCTAACTTTCTCCCCCTCTCCAGTAAGCACTTCTATCTCCTTTTTCTCTACCTATGGATTTTCGTAAAACTCACTTTTTCTCTCGCTCTTTCTTTTAACCATCGCATTGTTGAAATCCTCACTAACACATCAAATTTGGTAACCATATTTTGAAAACACATTCTAGGGCAAGCGTGCTCTACATTTGCGTCTATATCTCAGAAATTCGTTAATATATCGATATAAAATCCACTTACAAAACATCTACCACCTTGAGTTATAAAGTTACCAACAGATTTTGCATACGTTTTTATATATAATATTTACCTTCTTCATATATTTACGTGCCTAATTAATAAATTCCAGCAAATCTTCGACCCTAGTCCACTAGCCGGAAAGAATAAAAAATTAATACAGGGCAGATCTTCTCTTCCAATTTGTGTCGTGCTCCTTTTTAATTTTTACCCACAAATTGGCGGGCCGGAAAGAATGGGTCCCAAATATTAAACTTGTCGAAGAGGAACTCCTATATTAAATTTTAAGAAAATCGCACCACAAATAAGTTTTTCGAATAGGTCGGCCACTGGTCCACTTCCCGTAAAGAAAAATTTGTCGTTTATCTAGTCAAGAAAGTACCCCGTAACCAAATTTCAAGCAATTCGGAAATTTGTTGGATTAAGTCGGCCACTGTTCCACTTCCCGTAAAGAAAAGTGTCTCAAACATCAAATAGATAGACAAATCTCAAGCAAATCGCAACATTTTTCCTTTTTATTTTAATAGGTTGGTCCTTGGTTCACTTTTCGGAATCAAAAGTTTCTCAAATATTGACTTGGTCAAAACATCATCTTTGAAATTCAGCGAAGAATCACTCCTGCCAATAAATGCTACTTTGGACGAGGCCTGGCAGTGTTCGAGAGAAAAGTTCTTTGAAAGACATAGTGCAGCGAATTGAAACACAGCGGCTACGCTGACCAGGGCATGATATGCGAATGAAAGATGATGCTCTGGCTAAAAAAGTATTTTTATCAGAACCCGCCTATGGAAGCAGAATAAGACGGCGGCCCCACTCCGCTAAATTATTATTTTTTGTAATAGGTCGGTCCCTGGTTCCCTTCCCAGAAAGATAAGAAGGAAAGCGGACCAACTTGTGAATCTATGCCATCATCAAATCCCTTTCAACACACACACACACAATATTTGATCAAATTCAGTCCAGTCGGTTAGGAGGAGTTCAGTCAAAAACGCACGTACAGAAGAAATATATATACTAATAGCGTTTTCTTTTCTGAAACAAATTGTTGCCTAAGTAAATGGTAAAGCCTTAATAGAGTTACTCCTACCCCAGAAAATTTTGAACATTTATAGTGCATGTAAAGAACAGAAATGGCTAGCCTGCATTTTCTTCGCCTAAAAATATGTGAAGTTACGAAAATAAATTGTCACGATCAGCTAGTTTAGCAGAGTTGCACTGCCACACCGCCATTTTATGCAGGGTAAAAGTGTAACGCTTTTGCGTTGCGAGCAGGCAACAATTTTCACAAAAGAACGGAATACCCCGTAAAGGCGTTACCTGCTTTTTAGAACAGAACAAAATATATTTACATTCCTTGCGCGGCGTACAAAAAGCGTAACACTTTTGCCAGAAAAGAAAACGCTATAAGATAGTCTTGGGCCGTTTTCTCGACTGCCTGTTAAAATGTATGCATTTCTCTAAACACAGTAATTTTTAAACACGGTAATTCTTGCAATTCTTAAATTTTAAGAGCCTAAAATGTTGGGCGCGCTTCTTTTAACATATTTTTTCTACTCGATAAAATAATCTCCTATTTGTAATATTTTAGCAAGAATTCTGCAGAGGAAATGGCAAAATTTTCGTACAGTCTTTTTGAGAAAACTAAAAAGGAGAGATGCGGGCGACTACGAAAACAACGAGTACTACTTATATAAATATCTAAAATTTTTAATACCACATTTGAAAAACCCATATTGGAAAGACTACATGAACAAATCCCCGAAAAAATATTTAAACAAAGAACACAAAAATGATGAAGATGGTCAAAACAAATATGAAACATTTTCAAATCATAGTTTGGAAGATGACAATGCTATACAAGAAACCGATGATAATAACGATTACTACGAAGAAGATATTGATGCAATGCTGATGGATACGCCTCCAAAGATACAGTGGTCAGAAAGCTCAGACAAAGATGAATTCGTAGCAGAAGATGATGTAAACTTTGAGCGAGAACTAAACGAAATGAGTCGAGATTATGATTTTGGTAACAGACCTACAACACCCACTATAGACTATGCTTCATCATCTACCGTTAATTCTTACAAACGAAAACTTTTACAAACTGTTGAAGAGTGCGATCCAAAAAGACAGTTTTTAATGAGCCTATTGCCAGATCTGAATGAAATGACAAAATCACAATTACGGCATTTTAAGAGTAATGTTCTTTTGATTGTGGAGGACATCTTAGAGCAAGAGAGGTCTTGTTGAGAGTAACAGACAAGTTTGAGACTGCCTTATTCAAATATTAACACTGGTTGCTAGTACGAAGAAATTAAAAAAGAAAGCGATGTGATTGATGCTCTTAACGAAAAAGTCCTTTTATTAAAATAACAGTATTAATTGTGCATTTTTACTAAATATTTGGTAAAAGTTTTGATGAATGTGCCAAAAATCATAATTAGCTTATGTGCCTTTAAATTATTAAAATGCAAATAGTTTTAAAATTTACCCAAATCCGGTAGAAAGTCAATTAGATCTCGGAAATATTCTATAAATTTTTTTTATTTATTTATTATTGTTTTTTTTGTTTATTTATTTTTTAATTCCTTCTAATACTTTAGCTACATTTTTTGTAGTTTACTATTTTTTCTTACTATTTATAAGAGGCGTAATAGAAATGGGATGATACGATTCCATGAAAGTGTCGATACCTGTACTTGCAACTCACAAATCACCTACCCAGATCGCACATTCACGAGTTCAAAATTGCTTCGCTCTGCTCATGTACGTCATAGTTGACTCTTGAGCGAATAAAAAAAAGAGCTAAAGGAAAAGAGGCAATTCATACGTCATAAAAAACAGCTGATCTAATGTTTACACACGCAATGCGCAAGCCATTGTGAATCAAAGTAAGTGTGATATCTTATCTGTCAACTGCCTGACATGATGTTCAATATGGCTACTTTTGAACGTTTTGACAGGGTGTTCAATATGGCGACGCATAGGGCCGCCTATCTTCATCGGGTGATAGAAAGAAACACAGAATGTGACAGCGATAGTCAATTACAAATCAGATGATCCAATCACTTTGAAATTTTGACGTCTATTCAAAAGATATCACACTTAGTTTGATTCACAATGGCGCAAGCATTGTTTACTATATAGTTTGGCAGCTTAAGTAGAGGTTATGTTGCGAATAGAGTGGAAGGCATTGGACTAGGCAGTCGAATGTCATATAATGAAGGAGTGGTGTTCGGAGATTTTTCAAAGTTAAAAAAAAATGATAAAAGCTTTAATATAAATAAAACTATTGTTTTAATAACAACAAAAACGCCATATATATTCTGTATACATAAATTTGTAAGGATTATCCCACTTTAAAATTTGAATTAAATAATCTAAAGTTTTGTTTTGAAACTGAGTCGTGAACTGTGCGTGTGAATGTGCGAATTTTCACCGATCAGCTGTTAGTTGCGCTACTTGGTAAAATTTACAATGGGCGCAAGCTTCTCACAAATCACGCACATAAGATTGCGCATTGCGCATATGAACAAAAGATCAGCTGTTCTTTATTGGTAATTTTTACGTCATTTTCCTTTAGCTCTTGTTTTTTTCTCTCTTTCTTTCATCGCTCAAGAAGTCAAGTGTGACGTAGATGCGCAGAACGAAGCAATTTTGAACTCGTCAATGCACAATCTTCTGTGTGTGATTTGTGGCAAGTAGCATTGCAAAAAGTAGCGATACCTACTAAGGACCGAAAGTATCGATTTTTGCTTCGGTACTTTTTTGTAATACATAATTTATGTATAATAGAAGTTTACTGCTGAGCTCGTCCAAAAATTTCGGGATAAGTATGAAAACTCGTTGGTGGTATCGGACCTAAAGTAGCGAAACCTACTTGTATTACTAGAATCGTTTCATCCCTACGTAAAAGTATAGAAAATCGCCAATTACCTGCCTAAGGCTTGGCAAAGTTGTCATATTCATACAAAACAGCTGATCCAAGCAACCTTAGACCTAGTTTACATATCACGAGATTATCTTCGTTTTCGTACTTAACTGTTGTTGTTCGTACTTAACTCATAATCGTTAATTATATAACTGGGTTTCCCATATACATTTTTATTTCGATAATCGGTTATTACGATCAAATATTAAAAAAATGTTTCACATAACAAGTTCCACCTTTAGAGGGTAACCTCTAATTGGAAGTACAAAATAAAAGAAAAACGTGAAAATTTTATGAAAATAATCTAGTTCCTAGGAATGGAACATTTGTAAACGCGTAGATCATCTATTGTTGATTTATTGTAGATTAGGGCATGTGTTAACGTGGTCTTATGGTCAATGGTGACTTACCATAATGTCCTAGCCATAACCAATTGTTTTTGGTTTATCGTCATATCCATAACTTATAAATATTTAAGTTGGTGAATTTATTCAGTTTTTGGGTATTTTATTTTTGGTTTTGGATACGTTTTGATCAAGTAACTTATTATTTGTGGAATTAGTAAGCTATTTTTTACATTTTCTTTTATATGAAATTTAAATTAAGGCCAAAGAAGATAAATATAATAAGAGGCGTCAATCGTTACCTGTAGCCATTTGCTAACTGTTTTCTTCGAAGTAGTCGCTGTTTTGGCGAGATGTGCATAAAATGTGTTCTATACATTTCGTGGCGTATTTGTGTTTATTTTTCCGACTGTATTTAATTAATTAATTAATTCTCTTTCAAAAATCACAGTTGCACAAGGTGCCTACACGGCATGGAAAACCGCGAGACAATTAAAAATGTCCCTCTTAGAAAACATTAGGCATAATTTTTTTAATTTCCAGCGAGGTACTCGCCACTCGTAGCAGACTGGTGGCTCTTATTATATTTATCCTCTTTGTTAAGGTACCAACAACCGATGCCAATAGATATGGTTAAGTAAAAATATGGTTATGACTATTTCAACTTTGCCAGGATCTTAAAGATTATGAAAACAAGTAAGGAAGGGTGTAACCGAGCATTACATACTCAGCTGCCAAATAGCAGCTTGCAAAACTTTTAAATTACCTTCTTTTAAAAGAGGGCGGTTTTCTATTCTGCATCATAAGGTCAACCCAACTACCAAGTTCCCTTTATCCGTCTTTGGTAATGAATTATCGCACTTTTTCGGTTTTTGAAATTTTTCCATATCGAAAAAGTGGGCGTGGTTATAGTACGATATCGTTCATTTTACATAGCGAGCGGAGATGAGTGCCCAGGAACTTACATACCAAATTTCATTAAGATACCTCGAAATTTACTCAATTTATCGTGTTTACGGACAGACGGACGGACATGTCTAAATGATTTTCTTTTTTCGCCCAGATCATTTTGATATATAGAAGTCTATATCTATCTCGATTAGTTTATGCCGACAAAGTTAATATACTCTGTGAGCTCTGCTCATCTGAGTATAAAAACGCGGTGTTTTATTTAAAACTCCACAGAGAAGAGTTAATTTACGATCAACAAAATAGTCAATATGTGATTACTATATTAAAACAGGTATTTCTAGCGTTAAAATTGGCCCAGTGGTGAATTACCTATCCTTGATGATTTACTGTTTTCCACTATTCCATCTGTTGGCGGTTTTTTATGCTTCTAATTTCTTTGCTATTAAGTAATTTTTCTAACTATTTATTACTTTATTTCACTATATACGAGGTTTTTTTTTCCATTCACTACAATTTTCACAAAAATGTGCCAAAAACTACACGGTCTGAGATTGTCGTTACCGAGCAAACCTCCACTACTGGAATCAATGCAGCATAGATTTAAGTAATAATACATTTAATAACTTATATACTAGTTTTGGCTTTTCCCCTTAAATAATTGTATGTGCTATAAAACTTTTTCAATAAATGAGATATGTGCTTTTTGATATATAAAAAAAGAAAATTTGGCTGAGATTGATATGGAATGGGAGGGTGTCAATTTAAGGCAATTCTACTTTTATTTTGCGTGCTTTATTTGAAACATGGTTCAACTATATGGTTGGCTCATCTCTACGGCAACAACATATTGAAAATCAGCTGATGAGATAAGCCAACCATATAATTGAGCCATGATTTGAAATTTTCGTTTATATTAAATGGACCCCCTGGTACTTCTTTTTGTGCCACATTTCACCTATGTACAATTATTTTATATTTCTTTTTGATTTTTCTCTAAACATTCTAGATCAAGCACTGCAGAGAAAATGGTATTGTATTCGAACAGTATTGGCGAGAAAAGAAAAGCAAAAAGAAGCGGGCGAAGTCGTCACCGATTACTACTTATATCCATATCTAAAATTTATACTACCATTTTTAAAAAGCGCAATGGATGCTGCAGCAGCAAAGAAATCGGACAAAAGCGGGAAGAAAGTCGTCAAAACTATATATGGAAAAAGTATTGATAATCGATATCAAACTAATTCCGCTATTATTACGGAAGATGAAACTGATTCAATTTATTATGAATTAGATGATACGAGTGATTCTACGAAACAGTTTCTACTAAGTTTATTGCCCGATCTATATGAAATGACCAATCCTCAATTACGCCATTTCAAAAGCCAAGTCATTGTGCTAGTGAATGATATTTTAAAGGATAATGCAACACAACTTTATTAATATATTTTAACTTCTCATTTGCAGAAAAAACTTGTTTAGAATAAAAAAAGATACATATCGACTCTTGGAGTTGTTTGAGGAAGAAAGTGGTTTTATATTTTGAGGTCTAAATTTTTTAACTTATCTGAAGTTTTGCTTAATAATTGGCGGCGTATGCAGTGGCCACCGTGGTGTGATGGTAGCGTGCTCCGCCTATCACACCGTATGCCCTGGGTTCAACTCCCGGGCAAAGCAACATCAAAATTTTAGAAATAAGATTTTTCAATTAGAAGAAAATTTGTCTAAGCGGGGTCGCCCCTCGGCAGTGTCTGGCAAGCGCTCCGATTGTATTTCTGCCATGAAAAGCTCTCAGTGAAAACTCATCTGCCTTGCAGATGCCGTTCGGAGTCGGCATACAACATGTAGGTCCCGTCCGGCCAATTTGTAGGGAAAAATCAAGAGGAGCACGACGCAAATTGGAAGAGAAGCTCGGCCTTAGATCTCTTCGGAGGTTATCGCGCCTTACATTTATGCAGTGGCCGAATAGTAGCATACGATCCGTGCTTGAATGCCGTTTTTTTTAAATCACATTAGCTCCTTAGCTCCGAAATGTTGTATCGGATTAATGAAATATGTTAACTAGGGTCAACTAGATCCATAAAATATATATATATATTTTTTTTTAATTTGGATGGGCACCTAAAAAAAATAATAATTACTCAGAAAGGATAAAAAAATCATATATATCAGAAAAAACTATGGGAGGTGGAGAGCAATTACCGAACTTAGGTGAGCAGTTACTTAAAGGCCATCTGATGGGAAACTTCGCAATAAAAAGATATTGAGCAAATTAAATGTTTGCATTAATTTGCATACCCAGTACGTAGTTGGCATAAAACATGTAGGCAAATTCTGACAAATTAACGCGACGCAAATTGGAAGAGATGCCCACCTTTAATCTCCTCGGAGGTATATCGTGCCTTGTATAGATATTATTGATATCATTGTCCTTAACAAATGCGTCATGAACTCTGTCTTCCCTAGATCTAGATATAAATTCGGGAATCTGAAGACTGTCCTATCAATCAAACGATAAACAACAATTGCTTCTTTGGAATAAGTAGACATTTAATAAGTAAATTCCTATGACGAAGAAAGAAAGAGACTTGATCTACCTACGTGCTCCCAATTTGTGCCAGCTTACATTAGGAAGAAATGAAAGATGGGATATGAAAAATCTTAGCGAAGTATCAATTAAAATGGGATGTGTTTAAATTCGCACTCATGAAAAATAAAATGATCATATATTTGGAAACTAGTACTGTTTTTTCCTCAATAACCCTAGAAATATAACGTTATTTTTTTACCCTAGAAACATAACGTGCGTCTGAGAGACGTGCTCAAGTTTAAGGACCCGAAAGATATAAAAAACTTACATTTTTTTGTTTTTTTTTAATCATTTAAGTTAACTGTTTTAAACTATACTTAAAAAAGATTAGCTAAAATTACCATTTTAGGCAAAAATTACATATAAAATTTGTAGTCATGTAAAAGATAGTACGTATTAGATTAGACGTATTTTTTAAAAAACAATCGTATATATTTCAGCAAACAAAAAAGTTACTACTGAAAAGTGTCTGAAAACCGTGTCGCCAAGTGGCATTGGTTCGAAAACCCCTCCGAGGGTAGGTAGGTGAAATGACTGCGACCCTGGTCGCCCAAGTAGCTATTTAAAGCCGTTTTGATGCCATGTAACTCGTCTAAGAACCTACCGAATGTTCAATGTATTACAACCAGCCAGAGTTGTTGGTAAAATTAAGAATATTCGGATTGCTATCACAGATAACCCTGTGAGGTCTTCTAGAAACGGGGTTCCAAGGAACCTTAGCCGGGCTCTAGCTAGAGCCGGGCATTTACACATAAAGTGTTCTACTGTCTCCCTGGAATTTGGATGTTTGCAGCTTCTGCAGTAGTCGTTATACGGAATGCCCATCTTTTCCGCATGCGTACCTTCTGCCCAATGACCGGTGCATTGTAAATCCTACCAAGTAACGCAACTAACAGCTGATCGGTGAAAATTCGCACAATCCCACGCACAGTTCTCGACTCAGTTTCAAAAAACTTTAGATTATTTAGCTCAATTTTTAAAGTGAGATAATCCTTACGAATTTATGTATATAGAATATTTAAGGCGTTTTTGTTGTTATTAAAACAATATTTTTATTTATATTAAAACTTTTATCATTTTTTTTTAACTTTCAAAAAACTCCGAACACCATTCCTTCATTATATGTCATTCGACTGCCTATTTCACTGCCTTCGCAACATAACCCTAATTTAAGCTGCCAAACTATATAGTAAATAATGGAACGGTGCAGACTGCTATCAGTTTGCGTGTGTTAGCCCTGGATTTGTTCAGAAGACTTCTCGTCCTCTTTCCATGATAGTTTGGCCAAATGGATTTTGATATTGCACAGGTGGTGATGTTATTCCACTTTGTTTGTCCTTGGCTACTGCTAAGGGTATGCCTACTTCGACACTGGTTATTTCCTAGTTCATCTCCGATGAGCCCCTGCGTGCTAGCTCGTCGGCCTTCTCGTTACACTCTTTCCCCCTATGACCCGGGACCCAGATAACGCGTAGTTCTAGATTGGTGGATAACTGGGATATGAGTCGCTTACAAGCCCATACTAATTTTGAGTTAATGTGTGGCGAGGAAAGCGCTTTTATCGCTGCTTGGCTATCCGACAGGATGCAAGCTTTACCAGCTACATTCAAGCCCTCCAGTGATTTGCAGGCTTGCCTAATCGCGAGGATTTCTGCTTGGACTCAGAGAAGACTCCGGCCCCACCCCCGATTCCATCTTGGAGCCGTCTGTGTAGATTTGGATGTCGTCGGCCCTTATGCCCGGGTTTCTCTTCCACTCGTTCCTGCTTGGAATGGCGGTATTACAACCGTACTCAAACTTCAGTTTGGGAGGGTAGTTATCTGTCTCGGTACTACATGTACCATTCGGAAGTTTCTTAGGATACTACTATGCCCTTGCTGAGTATCCTTCCAACAGCCAGACTACCTGAGTCTCAGTGCGGTTTGTGACGATGTACAAAGTATATGCAAGTCGATCGGAAGCAGGTGCAAAATGGGGTCTAAAGCAGCTGTGGGGCAAGTGCGTCCGGCCCCTGTGGCAGCAACTCACGCAGTGTGCTGGAGTTCTTGCAGGCTGGTGAGATTGTAGCTCTTACTTAGAGCTTCCCACCAGACTATGGAACCATAGGTAAGCACCGGTCGCACCACCGCCTCGTACATTCAAAGTATCATGCTTGGCTTGAGTCCCCATTTCTTACCAAACATTGATTTGCAGGCATAGAAGGCGATGCAGGCCTTCCGTACCCGCTCTTCGATGCATACTTTCCAATTCAACTTGCAGTCAATTGTTAGTCCCAGATACTTGGTACTGGATGACAGGGTTAGCTGCTGGCCATTTAAGAATGGTAATCTGAAGGCAGGTGGCTTGTACTTCCTCGTGAAGAGGAATTTAATCTAAGGCTTCATCCCTGTGCCCACCTGCTGAGTTTAGCCAAGGCCCTTTCCATGATTTCGTTCATTACGGAGGGGAAAGGACCAGAGACCAAGATCGCCACGTCGTCGGCATACGCCACGATCTTAACCCCCCTGCGTTAAGTTTTCTTAGGATTTCATTTATGGTGATCAACCAAATCAGAGGTGAAAGCACCCCCGACCCATCCACTCCCGGTGATTTCTATGGAGAGAAGCTATCTATTGCCCATGTAATTTTCTTCTCCGCTAAAACGTTGTCTATGAGGCCAACAGTTACTTCCTGATGTGCCGTCTCTGTATCGCGTACTCCCTCCCCCGATCCATCCGGGAAGTGAGCATCTACAAGGATGTTTAGAGTCTCAGCCGCCTATTCTGCCCATGTTCCATCGGCGCGCTTGACAAATGTCTTGTTTGAATGACTCTTGGAAAGAATCTTTCCCAGCCTGGCTGAGTCCTTCGTGGACTCAATCGCCTCGCAGTGTTCTCGACAGGAGCTTGATTTTGCTATCCATATGGCTTTCTTATATTCCCTCAGAGCCGTCCTGTACTCCTGGAAATCGTTCCTGAAGTGACAGTCGTTGATTGACCCTCCTCAGCTTTGACCTCAGGTCGCTGAGATTTTTGTGGCACCACGGTGGGAAGGTATTTTTGCTCCTCGAAATTGGACAGGCGACTTTAAAGGCCACCTGAAAACTTTTCTCCAGAGACCGGACTCGGTCGTCAAGACTGTCTGTAGATTGAATAGGCATCCTACTTCTATGGAGCCTATCACTGACTATCTTGTCAAATAGGCTCCAGGACGTTCGTGTAGGGTTTCTGTGCGGCTGACTTATTTCTTTTTCCCAGTCTATGTTGAAAAGGATCAACCGGTGATCCGACAGGGAAAGTTTTTTCGACACCTCCCAGTTTCTAACCTAAGCTCCCGGGAGTCAGATGTTAGTGTTATATTAAGGACTTCATCCCATCCCGGGTAGTTCGCCGTAATCGGAAAAGTAAAGGTGGGAGAGCTGCCCTTGTTACATACGTAAAGGTTGTTAGCTAATTAAATTCTAACAGAGACTCACCACGTTCGTTTATCTCGCTGCTCCCCCAAACCGCGTGCCTTGTGTTGGCGTCGCAATCCATCACGACCGTCTCCTTGGCTGTTTGTGCTACCATTTGCGCTACCTCCTCTGGAGGAGCGGGCCATATAAGCCGAGGCGACCGTCATACTTCGGCCGCTTCTTGACTCTACCTTGACCACAGTAACGTCGTAAGTACTGAAATTAGGAAAAAAGAAAGCATTAATAGTATTCCTAACGAGGATACAAGCCCTCGGTTTACCTTCTCCATGTGTGTAAAAAAGGTTATAGTTTCGGGTCTTTAGGCCCATCACCTGTGACCGCAAGACCCATGGTTCCTGCACTAGGCAGACATCAATGTCCTCCTCCTTGAGGAGGACCAGCAGGCTATCCGAGACGACTTTTGAGTGCTGCAGGTTAATTTGAGCCACCCTGATCATTGGGTTGAGACTCGGCTGCTCGCCTTCCGAGGATTGACGACCCATCCTCACCCAGCTCCGCCAGGTTGAGCTCCCCCAGGAGTTTGTTGGCGTCGTCAGAAGATCGTCTTCAGAGAGCGTTCCCAGAACGCTCCCTTTCTCCCCCTCCTTTTTATTATTTTTATTTACTTTGGGCATACAGTTCCCACGAGTTTGCATGGAATGGTTAGTCAGTCCCTAGCATACCGGGGGTAAGGCACTTATAAAAGCGACCTTGCCCGGGCATCGGAGGAGACCGTTCGCGATCAGCCTTTTAATATACACCCGCTGACCACATAGCCATCGGCACGGGTACCTCAACACCTTGGCTTGGGTGTTGTTGGTGCGGCAATCCTCGCATCTCCTGCAGCGACAAGTGATGCGTTTCTCTGAACACGCCATCGACGCTGTAGGACATATGGGGCTTTCCTCTTAGTTCGTCTCGTGTTGCGACCCTTCCGCAGAGGAGATTCCAACATGATAATTAAGCCCCTTCTCCACGACAAGACGACCAACATTGAAGGGCCGAGGGTATTACTGTCATAAAAAATTGTCAGCTTAAATGCACCAATAGTACGACGCCGGAAATTAAAAATTTTAATTCAGGCAAGAGGTGTTTGCAAGAAACAGTTACAGGGTTCTACGTGCATTATTATTGTTGTATTTTGTATGGTTTTATTGCCAACACATGCTTATGCAGAGAGGTGTTCTACGCGGAATCCAAATAAATTTTGTTGGAATTGAATTTAGTAATGATGGCAGCCCTGTATTTCTTATAAGTTTCGGTTTTGCAGTTGCGATCCACATCATCCACAGTCGCTCACGTCGCCATACAACTGTTCTTCCGACTCATACAGGCAACGACGATTTTTGCTATTTGACAGACAACAAGTTGTATGTATTACAGCAATGTTTAGATGATTCAATTTCGGGGCTAGCAAAAGTTAATGTTTTTTGTGAATTTTGAGAATGGATGTCAACAAAAATGTTAATGTACGTCTTGTACATTGTGTTGAGAGGTATCCGTGTTTATATAATAACCGAATTAAACCATATTATAATAAAGAATACAAAGAAAGAGCGTGGATTGAAATTGCAGCGAAGATGCGGAGTACACGTAAGTGCTTACATACATATGTATTTATGTATATGTTGTTTTAATTTTTTCATGTACATAGATACGAGTGTGCCCAGTAGTGCATCGAATGACAGAAGAATTCGATGTATGCGTACGCACTGTTCCACAAGTTTTGTGGTAGTAAAGCGTAGCAAAACGTTGTGAATGATGACTAATGGTGATTTCTTTTCTACATGAAAATGTCGCCACTTTCAGCGGCAAACATTTTTAAGATTCTCACTTCGCCCTGTGAAATTCTAACCACTTAAAATGTTCAGAGCCACCCTGCATGACTTGAAAAGAACAAAAATTTTAACAATTTTTACAGAAAAATACAGTTCATGTGGTTGTTCGCTGTCAACTGTGATCGCAAATTGCTTTTGAGTGAAGCATGATGCGACACATACGTACATATATAGCATTCGCTTCAGCTTCGTGTGATTCATACCATTCGCTTCAGCTTCGTATGATTCATCAGCTAATTGACAGAGCTGTTTTCCGCACCGTCAATGGCAGCGAGGGCAAGTAATGTTGCATTTTTGGACATTTTTAGGGGTAGGTTGTTCAGAAAAGATAATGATGCTCTCTATTGAGGCTAAGCTGATTTTACAACAGAACACAACTTTTTGAAGGGTTGGCGTGAAGGCGACATTTCCGTATAGAAAAGAAAACACCATAAGTGTGTTATCTTATTTGTCAACTGCCTGACAGGCTGTTCAATATGGCTACTTTTCAGCGTTTTGACAGGCTGTTCAATATGGCGGCGCGTATCTTCAGCGGGTAATAGAAAGAGACAGAATGAGACAGCGATAGTCATTTACAAATCAGGTGATCCAATCACTTTGGAATTTTGACGTTTATGCAGAAGATATCACACTTAGTCATCACACAATGGTAGCAAAATTTAGATATTGGGTGCTTTCAAAAACACAACTGTTTATCAGACGTTGAGTGATAAATTTCTGATCATTGTAAAGGTACAATGCATTGTGAATGATAACTAAGTGTGATATCTTCTGCATAGACGTCAAAATTCCAAAATGATTGGATCACCTGATTTGTAATTGACTATCGCTATCTCATTCTGCATCTCCTTCTATCACCCGCTGAAGATATGCGCCGCCATATTGAACACCCTGTCAAAACGCTAAAAAGTAGCCATATTGAAAATCCTGTCAGGCAGTTGACAGATAAGATATCACACTTAGTTATCATTCACAATGGTACATGTTTCTGATAGCACCGTTGAGCGGTTACGATCCACCCAACGATTGGATTTTTACGTCAAATTACTGGGGTTGGATTTTATATAAGGTGCCACGATTTTCAAACTTGTCGATTTGTAGGGGAAGAGGGGGTCCTAAAAATCACCAAAATGGAATCCGCAGCTCTAGGAAGCTCTTAGTTTATGAAATATAAGCGTTTAAATTTCCAAATTTAGTAACATTGCAACTTAAGTGCTGCGCCTAAAATTCGGGTCGCACATGTCGATAGCGGTATCAAAGGACGCGTATTTTCGCCAAGATTCAGAATCCGAAAGCAGAAACTATATTTTTTATCTCCTTTAAAAGTTATTCGCAGAAAACCCGTCGGTACTATTTTAGCTTTTTTCATTGTTGCAATTAAACAAACGAAAACATATGAACATTGTGAATACATACAAGTGAAGAATATTTCTATTCTTCCATTGCCATACCTACCTGTCAAATAAAGCTGACAGGGAGAACGGCTGTCGCGAAGGGCCAGAGCATTGTGAATTCATACAAGTGAAACATCTTTCTATTCTTCCATTGCCATATCTGCCTGTCAAATAATAGCTGACAGGAAGAACGGCTGTCGAGAATGGACGAAAGGTTTGTTTTTTGCTCGCGGTAATTAAATTGGAGTGCCATGAATTGCCCATTCGTGTTTCAAACCCTAGCCTAGAAGGTTCAATCTCATATTAAATCGTTCCCAAGATGGTCGGGCTAGAACCTTAATGGTGCTTGTTACCGGAACGTACCGGATATATAACCTGCAAAGGACTGTCAACTTCGTTAACACCTCCAAAAACCTTCGGGGAGTGTCTTTATCGCTACAACGACAACAAGAAACACTGTGAATTGCTTAATTAATTTTCTTCTTTACTCTCTTTTTATTTTTTGCAGCGGATGTGGTAAAATTTAGATTTAAACGTCTTCGTTCTGTATTCGTTGGAACACTGAAAAAAATGCACATGGGTGAGCTGATCAAACCATATTATTTGCATGAACATCTTCAATTTTTGGTGCCATATTTGCAAAGCCCTTGGGACCCTGAGAGACGAGCTAAGCAACTTTTAGAGGAAAGTGAACGATTGTGTGCTAAGAATAATCACAAAACAGAATATGAATTAGATGAAGATCAAGACATTTCCGACTATCTTAAAATTTCAGATAACTCACGCAATTCAAATGAAACAAATAGTTATGCTATATATCATTCCGAAGATAACGCAGTGCAAACGACTCAACATAGACTTACGTCAACCAAGCGAAAACACCGAACATCGGCTGACTTTGAAAGAGGCAACTATTCAAACGAATATAAACGATGCAAATTAAAAACCGCCACCTCAACGGAGCTCGACGAAAATCGCGACGATGAATATTATTGTCCTAAAACTCATTTCCTTTTAAGTATAATATTACCAGATCTCGAGGTAATGAACAATGCGCAAATGCGATTGTTTAAGGCAAAAGTTCTATCACTGATAAATGATATTTTGGATAACTAAATATAATAGTTGGTGAAATAAAATTTTAGTATAACTAATGATATTTCATATTTGTTTTAATTTTGAGAAAATGTCGGCTGTCCAGATCTTTATACTAGAGTTCGCTCAATGGTTGAAATTCAACCAGTATAGACGGCGCTATACCAGGAAAAAATAATTATTTATAGGGAAGAAGGACGTGATCTCACATAGGAAATATATGGGAGCACATTTCACTGAAGACTCGCTGCTGCCTAAATGAATGGCGACTGAGTTTGAATATATCTGTGCGAAGTAGGTAGTGAATTTTTTTGGGCCCTAATTATAGGCCGTGTAGA
Source organism: Eurosta solidaginis (assembly GCA_029619165.1). Lineage (NCBI taxonomy): Eukaryota > Metazoa > Arthropoda > Insecta > Diptera > Tephritidae > Eurosta > Eurosta solidaginis. The sequence goes on along the minus strand of JARSSU010016948.1, from coordinate 2,296 downwards.
CATCATATTAGTATCGTTACTCTGACCCTTAGACCAAGTTTACATACAACGAGATTATCTTCATTTACATACGTAAATCCTTTTCGGTAATTTAATAACTAGATTACCTATAAAAATGTTTCCCTTCTATTATCGGTATTTATGGACAAATTTTTGAGATGCCAAGTTTTTTGACAATGTCCTGCATAGCAATGCCCAACAGAGTAAATATCATTTTTTTTTGTGTCATCGGTCCACTGCAAATAGCATTTTATTCTGCTCCGCTCTTAAACAAGCATATGAAATGCCACCACTTTTTTATGCTAGGGCTCCGCTCTATTCTCTGGCCTCATGATCAGATCCGGAGCAATAGGAGAGCATATTCTTCGTTGCTACTGTACCTCCTGGGGTAGCAAATGCAAACACTGTTCGAGACGATCGGATTCGGCAACTAAAAATTGTGAAAAATCGGGATGAAGTATTTAATATCGCATACATCTCTAGTAAAAACCGCACAACCGGTCTTAGGTGTATTTCGGCTTACCGGTTTTTGACTGCTTTAATTATTTAGCATCTTAATACTTAGCAAGGCGGAGAGGTGTTGGCGTGATCATCGGTGCCGATGCAAATGCCCATCATAGCATTTGGGGAAGCTCGGATACCAACACTAGAGGTGAGTCTTTATTTACTTTTATTGTAGATGAGGGACTTTGTATATGTAATAGGGGGAATGACCCGACTTTTATTACTGCGTTAAGGGAGGAGGTCCTGGACCTCACCCTGGTTAGTAGAGAACTGGAAGGTCGGATATCTGGATGGATGGTTCTCAACGAGCACTCCTTCTCTGATCACCGATATATTCAGTTCTCAGTGAACGAAGAACGTCCCGGTAAAATATCTTTTAGGAACCCTAAAAGTACTAACTGGGACTTGTATTGTAGGAAGCTGGGAGAGCTACTGCCTGCGGTGCCTATCATTAGTTCGGGCCTGTCCGAATATGAGATAGACGTTCTGGTGGAAAACTTCACCTCGGCAAGCAATAGCGCCTTTCAGCTGTCCTGCCCATTGAAAACTTACAGGGGGAAGGGCAAGCCGCCCTGGTGGTCGGATTCTCTTGACGACCTAAGAGCGTCCAGTCGGCGGCTCTTCAACAGAGCCAGGAGGAGTAAATTACCCTCGGACTGGGAGCTCTATAAGGTGAGTCTGGGGATTTATAAATATGAAATAAGGATAGCCAAGCGAGATGCATGGCGAAGCTGTGACGGACTTTTCCTTGCGCCGGGGTATGCTCAGTCCGTCCAGGATCCCTGTGGAATTAGAGAAGAATCCCTATCGTCTCCTTTTAAAGAGAAAGATCCCGTTTTGTTGTTAAAAAGAAACGTTATAAACTCTTTATTCCGAAATATTCAAACTACCCTTAAAGCTATGGCGACGGAGGTGGGAAACCACCGTCGGTTCTACGCCGATGGGGTTGGGAAAACCCCCACCGGGACTACGCTTAAACTAAAAATCTCAGACTACTTCGTAAAGAAAGTGGAGGTGGAGAACCACCACTTCCTCCCAGTCGGTGGAGTTGGTAAAACCCCCACCGAGTATATAGCTTAAGAATACCCTGCTCTTTCTGAAGGTTGCGGAGGTGGAAAAACCACCACAATCCCTCTAACGATGGGGTTGGAAAAACCCCCAAAGTTGCTAAAATAAAGAACTCGTGAGATGGAAAAATCCCAGGAGTCCCATTCACCGCTAAACAAGGCGTTAGCAGGCTACTATACCTAGCTGGCTACTGTCTCAATTCGCGAAATTTGTCGCCCTTTTATACTTGTCCACGCGCAGGTGGACAGTTATCCTGCAACAATAAATTTTACTTATTATATGTATTTACTTAAGGTATCTTACATTTAACTGTATTATTCTACCCATATATCGCATTATAAGTATTTATCTCCAAATTGCGTATGTAAAAATGCCTCTTGTACTGCCCCCCCTAACATGTGAGTTCATTGGTACGCATCTCCAGTTAGCTAGCATAGTTATTTTTGTTTTCCCTCTGCTGCTTGCTTATTGGGTCTTGTTGTTGTCGACGAGTTGGTTGCCCTTCGTAGGTTACTTGTGTCTAGTACCCACGCTGTGTTGTTGGTATGCTAACGTGACCGCTTCCTAGTACATTGCATTTTTTCGTTTCTCTTTGTGCGATGTCCGCCCCGACGGTTCGCTTCAATGCCTGCTGTGCTTGGTCGCAATGGCTTGGTATACGTATGTTTGTATGTTTTTGGTGTTCTTGCAATGGGAGCTTATGTGTGTTGCTTATTGCATTGCT